>QEOY01003865.1:20591-35970 GCA_003123805.1 Juglans sigillata
TATTACCAATAAAAAATGATATACATATACAATAAATATTATGAAAACTATTATTTTTTAATAATAATGTATAGAATTAACATTATCAGTTTAAGAGTTTTCTAATATATTATTTTTCTCTTTTCAAGATATGGAACTAATATTTTTATATTATTAGTGATTTAACTTAATTTATTTCTCAAATAAATATGAAAATAATTATTTAAAAGAAATAGATTTGAAAATAAGTAAAAGCATCAAAATCTGGGCTATATGGATAAGCCCACCAGATTGGCCCACTATATCACTTCAATCCAACATTACTTTTGGATTAGGTGTACCTGTAACCCGCAAACCCTAACCGCCGGGTCGAGTATATATGTATTCTTTTCAAACCTTACCCACACAGCCATACCTTTCCCTTTATCTTCGATCAACTACCAGGAAAAACTTGATCATGGGCTAGTTGAAGGGCAGGATTATGCTACCCAGCTTAAGAGCCTCCCTCCTCCTAGACCCCCTAAAGATCATGGATCTCTATCGCTTGTCTCAAAAGTTTTATGATCTCTCACTGAAATTTTTTCTTTCAGTATTATGCCTTATCGATCCACAACAACAGCGATGGACAAAATAGACCCGCGATGCTTTTGACATGGTCGATGAACATGACCCACAATGTTATTGTGGGTATGAGTGCATTTTTAACAACAACGCATAAAAGTTTTCAATAACATTGCATCATGTGATTCATTGGTTATAATATTACTTTAGTCCTAAATCATATTGTAAGGAGATTTTCCTCCACTAAACCCAAGAGGCTTGTAAATGAAAGAGAAGTAAGATCAAAAGCATAGCCTGTAGGAGGAATGGTGCTGCAGGAGATGAGACTCATCGGTCTGCGAACCCCTCGAATAGTGTCCAGTTCTCAAGTACCCGCCCGTATAGCTGGCGTGATTACGGGGAGCCCTTGATCTACCGACAGCAAATACATGAACATACTAGAGGAGAGACAAACTGAGAGAAAGAAGTCGGAGAACTATGCCACATTAATGGCTCTACCACCGGGATAACACGCCACATTAATGACGCTATCGTAGAGCCATGCTGCATTTAAAGACTCTGACACAAGAAACAATATGGGACACAGACTTTATGGAAGCATGCACTATCTACTTCTCAGACATGTAGTATAAATAGCAAATTCTGGTACGAGAATATCTCTCTGATCCCTAGACTTCTTAACTTGTTTACAAACTTTCAAGAATATTTACTAATTTTAACATCGGTAGTTACCCGGCCCCTAGGTCGTTCTCTCCAAGTTGCACTTCTCTCTACCTTTTGCAAACCTATTATTAAAGACTTAAGTTGTTGAAACTTAGCCTAAATGTTTGCAAAACACGACATTAACACATATCATTCATGATCACATATGCTGACGCATCATATTTTAAATGGGTTCTTCTAATAATTATTTAAGTGATCCATTTGAAATGCGTCACATTATCTAATGTGACAGAAAATGTCAATGATTAAAATGAAGAAAAAGAAATATGTTATTGTATACTTTGAGTATCTACTAATTATTCTAAATGTGTAATTATCATGATTTTATTTTCACTTCAAAAAAAAGAAAAGTTGCCAAAATTAATAATCCCAAGCAAATTTTTTTTAATAGAATAAAAAATGAATATATAATTTTCAATTTTTAAAACACTTCCAAGCCATACAAGACACCGGCATGTTTTTCCGGCCCATCAGTTACAAAATACACATCCCTCATCTTTTGAAATGCATGCCACGTCAACAAACTATCTGAACCGGCCTGGTGGCATTTCCCAACCGCCCGGTCCACGTCAAGTGTCCTAGCGACCCGGTCCAGGCCGCCATATAAGCTACTACAGAACCTCATCATGTACTTGACATCGTAAACCTTGTTTCCGAAAAACACCCTCATAATCTTCAAGAATTCTTCCAACCCACTCGGCAGCTTCCGGCGCGTGAGTATCTTTACCAGGTATCCAAAGTCGTACGCGCTGTGGAACGTCACCCAACTCACCGAATCGTTGCAAACGAGTCCAGATGACATCGTCAACTCGGCAAACCGGGCCGAGTCAACACCCTCCTCCCTATTTCGATCGAAGTCAATCCCTTGCCGTCTCAGCAACTCGATCGAGTCTGGAGCGTGGACATCACGCGCCACGTCGAAGTCGCTGAAGTTGAATTCCCAAATGAACCGGTTCTCAGTACCGAGGTGCGGAAGGTTCCCGTCGGCGTCGGAGAGAGTGAGGCCCACTTGGATAAGGTTCAAAACGTCGACGTTGCTTTTCAAAACCCGGTAATGATCGGACGACCGCAGCTGACCGGAGTACGGCTTGGCAGGATCCAAAGCAGGCCGGAAAACAAGACCAGGGAACTCGGTGTCCATGGAAATATAGGGGTAGCTGTCGATAACATCCCTTATCAGCTCAAATTCAGAGTCCAAATTAGCCGCCCAGACCTCCCGGATCACAATCGGTCTCGGATGTGGACTGGGATCGTCAGCAACCATGGTCGAAGGAAGTCGTCTACCGAAAAACCAAAAATTATGGCTGCTTTAGAGATTGATCTGAGTGAGAAGAACAAGCAAGTCTTCTTTCCTTCGTCTTTAGTGAGTGGGAGGGGAGAGTGCCGTAGTGGGGATATATACAAGCCTGCGAGCCTGCGAGGAGATGTTGCTTGGAAGGAGATGGGATAGAGAGTAGAAGGAAGACCAAGAGAGAGAGAGAGAGTTTTGACTGAGGGAAGTTGGAATTGGTCGATGTTGGCAGGCTGACCTGACCACCTTTGCTCAATTATTTATTGAATTATCATAGTTTGCACGTTTTGTAACGTCATTTATCATTCATTGTTGCTTTGTTGCGTGTGATCTCTGATTTTATTATGTTTTTTTCCACTTTCTTTCTTTATGGGTTCTGCAAGTTTCTCAGTGTGCCGTGGCCCGCAGGTAGTTTTGACATATTCTACTGCTTAGAGCATTAGCATTGGTCTATGCAGATGCATATGCAAAGTTATATTTGCATAATATGGCCCTAAAATCCTCTACATTGGCTTATGCATATCCAAATATGTAGCTATCTATGAAGAGTACTTATCCAAATTTGGATAAGTACTATTCATAAATAGCTAAATATTTGGATATGCATAAGCCAATGTAGAGGATTTTAGGGCCATATTATGCAAATATAACTTTGCATATGCATATGTATAGACCAATGCTAATGCTCTGACTCGTTTGTTTATAAGAATGAAATAAGATGAGATTAAAATTAAAAAATTAAATAAAATATTATAAAAATATATTTTTTAATATTATTTTTATTTTAGGATTTAAAAAAATTGAATTGTTTATTTTATTTTGTATTAGAAGTTGTGAAAGTTATAATGATTAGATGAGATAAGATAAAATAAAATGAGATGTTTTCTGAAAATAAATGAGGCTAGTTTCTCAATGTGCACATTTTTTTTTTTTTGGCTCATAATTTGTAGAAGAAAATGAACAATTTGGGGCCTGATTGTGTATTGTTGAAACTAGGGTATCATCAGTTTGATTTTAGACATATTTTCAAATCAAATCGATATGAATTGATTCATCATCAAAATTAAAACTTTTAATTTTTTCGATTTCCGTTGGATTTAACTGGAGTTTTCTGGGTAATAATGGAGATGCTTATGTGATGGTTGCAATTCTTGCCAAACCTTAAATTAAAAGAAAAATAAAAGACCACAAGGCAGGTTTTTATGTTTCAAAAGATTAGAGTATCCTCAATAAATTAGCTAAAGGTACGAGAAACTTTTGAAAAATGTGAAATGAATTTAGTTTTTTACTATTTTATTCACATAATTCTCCATATTGAAATAGTTATTTATTCTTTATATAACAATAAAATAATAGAAGATGAATTTGATTTCGATTATTCACATCAAATCATTTCATTAGATTATTTATTTATTTATTCTATAATAAAGAGTAATTAATAATTAAAAAAATATTAATTTTTATTTATTAATTTATTTTATTTTATCATATTTTACCATTCTACTTATTATATATTAATTAGTAATTATATTTTAATTAAATTATGTTAATTAGTAATCATATTCTAAACAAAAAAAAAAAAAAGGTCTGGTACCATGCGAGGCATCCCAACACCTGAGCCGTGAATTAATGGTTTTTCTTTTTTATGAATAAACTGAGCCGTGAATCATATCTATAGCAGCGAAGCTATAGCCAGCTATTAAAGAAAAAACAAAAGAATGTGAACAATACCGTGAGACTGTTTTTGAGAGATTTAAAGGCTAAAGAGAGAAGCAAAGATAACTGACTACCTCTATGAGCTTACAGAAAGAAACTTGAAGAGCCAAAATGGATAGAGGAAGAACATAAGCCTCAACTGCGAGAGGCAAAGGATGATGTATGTCTTAACTTTTACCTGGTCTGTCTTTTGTATCTATCTTCACTAATTATTCACTCATTCTTACCATTTTGGTTGTTTTATATTGCTAACCTAAGCTAGATTGAAGATTCCCAGTTCATGCTCTTGTTTTATGTTACTTGTCGTTCTATGTTGATTTTTCGTTATTTTATTTGCTTCATGTGGCATTCATTCTTTCTCAGGCCTCTCTATTTCTCCTTGACATGTCATTCAGGCTGATGGCATATGGGCATTTTAATAGTTGGATTCCAATGTGATAGATAGTGGGGATATCTAACACAACATAACATCATTTTTTGCTTTAATCCGTTCCATGTAATTGGTTTATACTCACTAAGATCTTGATTGCAATTGGGAAGAAAGATCAGTAATGTATGTACTTTCCTTGCGGTTGTCCCGCTGTATGCATTGCTTTCACATGTTATCTGCAGTTGCAATTTGGATGAAGGTCTGAAATTCCCATATTAAAACTTCCAATGAGAAACCACATCAAGTGATAATAATGGAACAACCACAAAGAAGTTTCCTTAAGCAGGAGGGATGCTGGGGATGTTAGGAGCTCTGGCTGGCTTATGAACAAAAAATGACCTTTTAAATCTTATTAAAACCTTTTATTGCTAAGTTAGTTGTGTAGTGACTGGTCTCCTCGATTTTTATGCAATTATCGATAGCCTAGAACAAGGAGGGGGTTGGAATGCGGTGTTTAATGACGATAAAAGATATTTGCAACCATGATTTGTGTAACCACTGCATAATCGTTTGAAAAAAGTAAATAAAATATGAGACCTACATGAAAAATAATAATAATAGTGGACCCCACTCTTTTTCAAAGCGATTATGTGGTGTTTACGGACTTCATAGTTGTATGTAGAATTACTCAAAAAAAAATATTAAATTAATTCGAAAATATGGTCTAGTTTCTTACTTGTCAAAAAACAAATAAGGTCTAGTTTTGATTCGGGACATAATGGGAACCCTTCATAGGCTACTTTAGTTAATACTGAGTCTTGGTATCAAGTTTCTTTGGGTTACAAAGTTTATTAGTTTAGTTTTATTTAAGTTCAGTAAAGTAGGTTCATCAACCTCGCCTAATAAGCCATCATGGCCATCTCTTAGAAACCTAATCTAGTACTTGGTTAGTAAAAGTTATACATTAAATTGGTATCAGTGCATAAAACTTGTATCAGATCAAGATTTCAAATCATGTAATTAGTAAACTTGTATCGTCGGCTTATATTTGTTTCAAATCAGGAAAAGCTTGATGGTTTTGATAACTGATTAGGTGATGTAGGCTGATGTAAACTTCTCCTTCATGCAACATGGTGTGAAGATGGATATTCTGGATTTTTAAGTGAAAGTCTGATCCTGTGGTGTTTACCAGTTGGCTTGCTTCATTTAAGAAATAATTATGAGGTTGATCAGAGAGGGAGCTTTGCATAGATTACACTGATTTGCATAGATTACACTGGTGGTATCATGTTGAAATAGATGTAAGAAGATAGGAACTACCAGCACTACATGGCAAGATATGAAGACTAACCTGATTGAGGTATGTGAATGCGAAGTGTCATGATAAGTTGATCGAGCAATTTTCTTTTATCAAAAGCAGAAGGGGAGCTCATCAATGGTCAGGTTTAAACAAAATGTTGGTGAATTTAAGACTTGATGTGAAGGAGTGAAAGATGCCTGCCAAGAACTTCCTATATTTGTGGTTGGTCTGAGGGCTAGTATAAGGTGAGAATTGCTTATAGAAAGCTGCTTTTTAGTGTGGAGTATTATTAATCCCGAGTGATTCTTGACATAGAAAAACACTTGGAATACCTGAGTAGTAGTAATGTTGAGTCTCAATCCAGAGACAGATTGATAGTACCTGAGCAAGACCATCAAACAGAAATGCCTAAAATATGCACCAAGCAGACGCAACAGGAAAGCTGAAAGGTAGAACAGTGTGTCAGTGAGAAAGGCATGCAGGAAACCCCCCAACAAAAAAAGAAGAAAAAAACAAGGGTCGTTACTAGCGCTTAATCAGCTAGCTGAATTCTGTAAACTACATAGTACATACAGAAGAGTGAAAACCAGTTTCTGAAAAGAGAAGTTCAGAAGCTCTTAATGAAAGATCCTAAAGCTGACCATGGCAGACACTTTTCCCAAGTGTGAAATTAAAGAATAGAGAATCCTTTATGGTAGTAGAAACATAAGATTTCTCAAGAAGAATTGAAAGAGTGCACAGCTTGAAACAACAAAAATAAGAAAGATGTAGAAGCCATGTCCAACACTTCAATCAAGTATCCATCTAAGAAAATGTCTATTACATGATGGTTCCCATTATAGATTTTATAATTCCAGTGCATGGTTTCCACTAACAAGAACAAGACAAGAAATTAGAAAACTCTAGCCCAAGCATTTTATCCCATGTCAAGGATGCTCCTCATGAATCCAGGGATTTTAGTATTTCAAAGGATCAAAACTTGAGGCCAGAGTTTTCTTCAACTAAAGGGAAATGAGCTGTACCATTGACTCTGACTCTTCTTTTAAGTTTTGATACCTTTTTCTGTTTTCCTTTGGAAGTTTCCTATGGTTTAGCAATTCACTTTCTTCAAGCTTTGAGGGTGCGATTGTCTTTTTATCTATGCTGTGAATTGCTTTGACTCATTATTTTCTATCTCCTTCAATTCACTGACTTAATAACAAGCAGCCAGCAAATTTTAAAGACTTTTAGTTCTTGTTGTTAATTGTAATAATAATAATCTAACCATCCCTAAGCCATTGACCATCAAAACCATCCAAGAAGCCTTCTACCGCTTAGTTTCTTAAAATACTGTTTAGAGACCTCTACAGTTTTTGTCTCAAAGTTTCTAGAGGTTGTACAAGTTTTAGTTGTTAAATCCAGATAGGAGATCCATCCATTCGATTCGTGGAAGTCCTTATCATAAAGTTTTCCATTGTAAGCTGGATGGAAAACTTTAAGACTGAAGGCCGAGGGGTGGGGGTGGAAGAATAGCCACTATTATTTTCAGGAGTTACTTGCTAACTCTTGGACTATAGTTTCAGGTAAATGTTGGCAATCGATTATGCCCTCAAGATTGAAAGCATCACATTTTATGGCTCCTTTTTTTTGTTCTTCCTTATATGGCTTTTCTTTTCTGAATTTTATATCCTCGAAACATCTTTACTGATTTATGTTCTATATTTGATGGAAAAGTGGATATAGTTCTTTGATTTGAAGGAGACCAAAATTTCAGTTGTGATCTCAAAAAAATTTGAATCCATGATCTTAAAACTCCAACAGACCGAAAGCAGGGGGGGTTATTGAACTTGTTTTCCCATTACTCAATTGAAAAAATGCATTGGAAAGAATTTCTTTTGTGCATTAGGGGTGGGCGGCGGGGCCCTGCCCCGCTTCCGCTCCTCCCCTCCCATGCTGGAGCGGGTGGAGGGGAGGGGCCAACCCCTCCCCGCATTTCCCCCGCCCCCATTTATATATATGTATATATTATATACATATATATAAACATAAATATATATTTATATTTTTACAAATTGTGTACATATAAATATATATTACAATTTGTTAGACTTGTTCACAAAAATGTATTGGCAAATTTAAAAATTACATAGTTTAAAAACTAATACATTACAATTTATACAAAATATGCACTAGCAAATTTAAAAATTACATAGTTTTTAAATTATAGTCATATTTACAAAATTTAAATTTATAATTTGGATCTAAAAATATATTTTTAATTACTTTTACATTTATAAATAATTTTTAAATCAAATAAATATAGTATTTTTTTAAAGTGAAAAGAGGCAGGACGGATTGGGAATCCGCCCCTCACCCCGACCCCGCATCCCGGGGTCGGAGGACGGGGAAGGGGAAGGGGTGCCCCCGCCCCGTAGGGGCGGATAGCACCCTTGTTGTGCATCTTTCCAAAAACATAACATAAAAAGCTAAAGAAAATAAGCCAGCTTATTGGTGGTTTCATGCTATATCTCAAATTTCTCATTTATTTTCTTTAATGTCATTTCTGCTGGGGGGATCTTAATCCTAGTCGGTAAGTACATCCTCAGATTATATACTTCATGACTTTTACTTATAAAAAAATTCATGATTTTTTTTTATCTAAATCATCCATAATCAGCAGAGGAGGAGGTGTCAGTCAGGATGCATGAAAGGTATGGGAAGTGCCTGTTGGGAGTCTAGGTCTGTGCAGAAAATGTAATAGGCCCGACCCGCCCGATATGACTCCCCCAATAAAGTCGGGTTAAAATTAGCTGCAGGTTGGACATCGTCCAACCCATTGTTTATCGGGAAAAATTGTATACCAACATTCTAACTTCTTTCTCAAAAAAAAAAGGAAAAAACCCCTAGCCCATCGGTCTCTCCATTTGTCAGCCGTATTAACCTATAACACACTCATGTGGGTTGAATAAATAATCTCACTTCAAGGGTGAGAACTCCCATAATGAGAGAGGAAGAAGAAGGATGAACATGAAAATAAGGTTTATATTCGTTTCTAGACAAAGCAAACAGTAGGGCTGTAAATGAATCAATCTGTTCGATAGCCCGCTCGGTACTCTCTCGGTTAAACTCGAATCGAACTTGACTCTTGAAAAAAAAAACTTGTTCACGAAAGCAGATACCCGCTCGAATTGTAAATGACACATATCTGACAAAACTCGACCCGACTTGGCTAAGGCTCATTAAAGCTCGCTCGTTTATGTTCGAGTAGACTTATTAGCTCGACTCGATTAAGACTCATTCATATATTGATAAATATATACATACACCTATGTGTGTATACACACACACATATATATATATATATGTAGTAACTAATAATATAAGCATACCATTTTTATAATTAAATATGTAATATGTAATCTTGACTATATATTGAATATACTTCATAAGTATATTTTATAATTTGTATAATAATTAGTAGATAAAATTTAATAATTTCATATACTAGTATGTGGGAACTATATATGAAATAGATATATGCTATCATATTAAGTGTATATATTAGTAATATATGTAGGCATATAATATATTGTTATTTTGGATAAATATTAACTAGTTAGATATTAATTACTTATAAATTTTTTAAAATTTTATAATTCAATAGAGGTTCTAATTGTTAGTTATATAAATTCAATATTAGATTATTTATTTATTTATTTTATTAATTATTAACTCTTATTCAAAAAATAAAAAAAATTACATAATTCGAGCTCGAGCTCGAACTCGACTCGACTCGAACTCGTTTGTGGGACAAGTTTGAGCTCGAGCTCAAGTTGAGTGTTTAACTTATCGAGCTAAGCTCGAACGAAGAATAAAAAAAAATCTCAAGCTCGGACTCTGGCACGAGCTTGAGTATTTTGAGTCGAGCTGAGCTCGACAAGCCAAATACCGGCTCGGCTCGATTACAGCCCTAGCAAACAGTATGCTTCCCACGTCTACATGTAGGAATTCCCTAATGGAAGGCTCCCATCTATTGGGCCTCGTGGGCCATTATTTAAACAACTAACATAAGCATAATAATAAAATTAAAAGAAGTCCATTACATCATTAATCTACTTGGGCCTAAGCCCATGACACTAACTAACTCGATTCCTACTGATCCAATCCAGCAGTCCACACAAGCTGGGCCATGCCATTCGTGACAGTATAAAGCCCACGAGCCCAAGGCCACTTGGACTGTTACATAACCCCCCTCTCGATTTCTACTTTTCCTCGAAGACTCATCAACATCGACTCCATTTGTTGAGGTATGTTGTTACCTTCTTTTTGGTATGAGGCCATTATATTTCTTACCGTGTTGTTCTGCGTCAGTTTTGGGTATCAGAGCATTAAGATATCTTGGGATTTCTGCCCATAAGCAAAATATGAATGCATTGTAGCCATGCTGTGCTGATTTTTAATGACTGGTTTAACTTCTGAAAATACTTCATCTGAAATTTTCAATCTAATTATTGGTCATGAAACAGAGTTATATTATATTTGCTAATGAATTGATGGTGTACATGCTTAGAAGAAGAAATTAAATGACACAGTTTCACATATACTTCAAGCACCTTGTGATGAACCTGGTAGGAAAACCTTGTCAAAACTGTAACATCTACTCTTCTTATGTGAAAGCCTAAGAAGAACATAACTTGAATCCATAGCTACAATAGGTTTAAAATTGCCAAAATTCTCCCCCAATGCGACGGGTCTTATGTGACAAAATACGCTAATGTCCCCTGCAATGCAAATATGATTAGGAGTGTAATCGGTCCAGTTCGATCCGGTTTTTTACATTTTTTAGAACCGATACCGGAGCTATTAACCACCGAAACCGAAACTTTCAATTTTTTCGGTTTTACGGATTATCTATGTTAGTAATAATATGATATTTACATATACTAAAAAACTATTAGTCTATTTATATTATAGTATAAGTACATTATTTTATAATAATTAACACATACTAGTATATTATTGAATTTAACTATAGTCTATATAAGTTTTTGACCTTTTATATGAGTATATATTACTACAAAAAGAATATATATTATAAGTTATTGTGCCAAAAATGTATTTAATATTGATATAAATATATATATCAAAAGTAAGTTTATATTAATAACTTAATATTAATGTTTATGTTTAAGATTAAAATTTCATGTTATATAAAAAATTATAAAATTAATTAATAAATCCCAAACTTCTCCGAGTAAGAATCGGTGGATCATCACTTATTCAATGAATATATATAATAAATAAAAATACAAAGAACGTTTTGTCCTTTATTGAATTATCGTGGTTGTAGTATGAATCTGAGGTTTTAATCGATTCTATAGGGTCTTAACAAGAGAATTCCTATCAATAATAAAGAAAACAGAAGTAAAGTTGCATTACACACAAATCAAATAAAAGAAAAAAAAAGGTAAATAGAAGATTCAAGAGGCTTGTAACCATCAACATAAAGACGAATGAGCCAACTTGATAGTTTGGCATTATAACCACAAAGAAGAGCTTTCAGATTTTTATCTAGGCCAGCTTGCGCGCACCTCGACTAATCCCATAGGGTCCTGAAGTTAATGACCAACTTTCAACTTTTATCTCAACTCAGCTCATCTTAACTCACTCATCTCATCTTAATTATGGTGCATTTCTCGACCTCAATAATATAGTAGGATGACCCTCTCAAATCTCGTGGTGGTATGTTTGAAATGTTCATTTATGACTTACTTAAGATAAATGATTGTAAGTAAAGAAAATAAATATTTACGTAGTTTGGCATTGAGGCCTATATTCACGGATTTTGGGTATCAAACCCACTATGAATATGGTTAAATATAAGTTCTTCATTCTCGCTAAGCTCTCTCTACAAGCACTCCTATGAAATTTTCTAAAAAAAATAGTCTAGTCACTCTTCTCTTTGGTTCCCGCCCTCCTAAGTTCATCCCAGTTCAAAGGAAGCTTGATCCCTCTTTACCCCCTTCAAGTCCCTTCGTCTTGTTTTTAAACTTTTATGTATCATTTTTGCTTTATGTCCAATCAAGCTTCTACAATTCTATTTTTCTTCATTTTTCTTTTACACTTCATATCGGGCCTTTAATCCTACATGAGCTCTTGATGGGCTTTACAGTTTACACTCTCGCTCATTTTAACACCAACAACAGGATCTTCCTCGGCAACGAAGAAGAGGAAATAGGATCATGAAAAACTAGAGATCTTGGTATGTGATGGTAATGCCAAAACCTAATGAATTTTTTTAGTGCATAGAACACACCTTGGTGCCAAAAGACCCGAGACCAATTACGTTCATGAGTAGAATGTTATTAGTATGTATATTCCACCCGGCTCGTTTGGATGGATTCAGAAACTATCTCACATCATCTCATCTCATCTCATCTCATCGTTACAATTTTCTCAAATTCACACTAAATATAATAAACAATTCAATCTTTTCAAATCTCAAAATAGTAATAATATTAAAAAATGATATTCTAATAATATTTTATTCAACTTATTTAAAACTATCTCATCTTATCTCACTATTCAAACGAGCTCGAATCCATGCACACCCACAAATGTAAAACACACAAAAAAGGGAACGGCATGATCATACTACTCACCTTGTTTTCTATGCTATTGGCTATATGATGATGCCAAGATGGTTAAGTGGAAGTGCAAGCCACAAGGATGTTGAGAAGGTATGGTCCACTAGGATGTTATGAGGGACTCCCCTTGTGGAAACAAGCAGCAGGACTGGTGCACAACCTAGGCAGACAAGGGTTGATGTTTGAAGGCAATTGAGAGTTTACCTTGGTGCTTGGAATGTAATGTAGTGACGTTCATAACCTCTCAGGAAGGGGGTTCTACAGTATCCCCCATGTCTCCCCTTAAACAGTTACTTCAAATTCCAAGCACTACATCAACCCCCTTTCTGAGAAGTTATGAACAAAGGCCAGGGAAACAAATTCCATTACTTCAAACAATATCATTCACATGCCATCAGTTTTTCCTCACCACCTATTATCCTAAAAAAACCTTTATAAACCAAGGGAAAAGGTCAGGACACGTTGAGCAACATATTTTGGCTAAGTTTTTGTACTTTTTGAGTCTTTAGGACGCATTCTGGTAATTATATCCTCTACCTTGTCAGTGCTGGGAAAACGAACAATTGTGCTTATAACATAAGATTATATATCTAACATAAAATAATACAGATACATACACCAAGCCAATGTTAATGAGCAAATGAACTTTGGTACTTTAGTACACAGTCCACCAATTCAATTCACTGAATGATTACTCATGTTTTCTTACATAGATCAGCAAAATGATCTATTATAGACTATAGTGTAACACCCCAATGGGGTATCGCATATAGTTAGATGGGACACTCAACTCTATCTAATGTTACATCAAAATATTAACAAAGGCATAATAACAAAGTCCTTGGGGTTTTCAAAGTGAGCACAGAAACACAGATAACACTTCAAAAAGCATGGCAGCGATAAAGACCAAGCTACCGCAGAGTTGATATTCCCCTTCCTAGAAAATTGCAGAACCAAAACTGCTTTGGGTATCAAATCATCAACCACCATCGTCCATCCTAAGCTAGTGAATGAGAGTGTCAGTTTACAAATTACTTATGGAGTATAAAAAGACAAGCTGCTAAGAAAACTGCTTACCCAATGATGATAAGCCACAAGTGTGTTGCCCCTGATGGGCCAAACAAGCAAAGAATAGCCTTAAAATAATCCAGTTAACATATCGTGAGCAAGCCTAGTTTGATCCAAACACATCAACATTGTGCCAAAGTGTCATAATTTGTGATCAAAACAAGACACATGAAAAGATTGAGTATACGATTGAAACACAGATTATCATAGAGGAGAAAGATATCATTGTAGCTATCTATCAGAAGGCCAATGTAGCAGCAACAATTCGCTTTTATTTATTCCATGATACCTCGATTTCTCTTCATTTTGCACTTCTCACCATTTAAACTAAATTAATTCCCAGGTTCCAAATTAAAAGGCATACAAAAACCACATTTTTTTAAAAAATAAAATAAAAAAACGTTAAAACCTATACATTTGACTCCGCAATGCGATATTAGCATTAACCGATACAGAACACAATTGAAGAAACTGTACAACTAATCATCTGCATTTAGATGTTGAACTAAATTGAATTGAGTTGAGATGATAAAATATTATTTTTTAATATTATTATTATTTTAAAATTTAAAAAAATTAAATTATTTATTATATTTTATATTAAAATTTAAAAAAATTATACTCATAAATTGAGATGAGTTAAATAAGTTTGAGATCCAAACGTTCAAATGTAACAGATAACTACGATTATTTCCTCATGAGTCCCGTTTAAATAAGGAGAGACTGAGAATTTTATTAAACAAAACTAGCAGTGAGAAAGCCCTATTTATTTACTCATACTCACAGACCAACCCTGCAGTCCTTGGCTCCACCGACGAGCGTCCCAGACCCGCTACTATTGGAGGAGATACCGACCGGCAAATCTTCACATAACACCCTAAGCAACCGATTCCTCGCCCTCCACCCGCCAGTCCGGAACTGAACCCTAGCACCAACAATCACACTGAAGCTAACAGAACCACGTGCCCTGTCACCGCTGATATCATTCACGACCCATCTGTCAACGTAGGTGGCGGTGGCGGAGAAGGCCGCGTCGAGAACTGTCTGATTCCGCTTCCCCTGCTTGAACGGCGCGATAAGCGTCTGGGATATGGGCTCCGATTTATAGAGGAGGGAGGAGCGAACTTCCTCGTATGAGATGGACATCTTCTTGTTGGGGTTGTAGACGGAGAACCTGACGTTCCATAAACCGGTGATGGAGGAGGAGTAATTGGAGCCGGAGGAGAAATTGGAAACGGAAAGAGAGTCGACTCGGAAGTCTGGGATGCGGGGGCGGAGGACGAGCCAGAGGATGAGGATGGAGACGCCAATGAGGAAGAAGACGACGATCATGGAAGTGAGGAAGCGGCGGACGAAGATGGTTGAAGAGGAGGAAGGGTAGGGATAGGGCTGGGGATTGTAGTAAGGGTGAGATTGTTGCGGTGGTGGGGGCGCATGGTAAGGGTAGGCAACGCCGGGTTGGGGCGGCGGGAAACCGTTCGGGGCTGGGTAACCGGTTACGGGTCTCGAAGGATCTCCTTGCATAGCGCCCAGAAGGATGGAGTGGGAGTGAGAGACTTCGGTCAAATTTTGGTAAGAAGGGAGTTTTTTTTTTCGTACTTTGAAAATGGTAAGAAGCAATTTTAAAAGAGAAATCATTTCGCTATACACTGGTGTTTTATAAATTTATTACGTAATTTCAATTATAAAATTATTTTTATTATAAAATAAAATTATTTTTATTATAAAATAAATTTAATATATTA
>QEOY01003865.1:53515-73771 GCA_003123805.1 Juglans sigillata
AGTCTTATCGTAAATGAGTTTGATTTCTAGGGATTCTATTTGTTGGAGAATAGCAGAATAATATTAGAGATTTTTGGTAAGACTTTCAAGAATCCAGTGAAAACTGGAAGGAAAATAATCAGAAGCAGTTTTGAAGGGATCAGTGTACATGGACCTATTGGGTTCAATGTAAAACAGACTTTGGGCATAAAGTTTTTTAACATATTCAATTTTTGAAGCAGGATAAAAGGGTTGGTAGAAATAATAGATTGGCATAATAATCATATAGAGTATTAAGAGTAGATGAAAATGAAGTGAGTTTAATAGTAGGAATACTACAAAGAGTAGTAAACCTATTAGCAATATCAAAAGGAGTAGCAGGCTCGTGTTTAACAGTTTGTTCTCAGGAATTGAAGGAGTAATAATCTTGCTTCTGTATTTTTTCTACAAAAATTGGAATAAAATTTCGGGATCCTTTGATATACATTTTCTTAATATGGTTTTGCAACTCAGGATACTATACAACACACTATACATGTTTTATTTATTTATTTTTATTTATTTCTTTTAAATCATTTTATTCCTACTAAATTAATTGAGTTGTTCTACTCATCATCCGTACACTAGATACTTGCAAAGGGAAAAAGAAGAAAAAAAGTAAAAAATATATGGCGTGTAATGTGTGAGATGCTAAGTAAAATTAATCTTTCTCAATAATATTATAATCGCTTCTTCACCCACACGCCAAGAAACGGAATGACATGCACCAAGAAAAAACCACAATTTTACCACGCAATGTTGAGAGACAGATATGAAAAAAGAGTAACAGAAAAGACCCAAGAATGAAAAGAGTCGATCAACGTTTGGTTAGCTAGCATACTTCAACAACATACAACTTATTTTCAAACCAATTATCGATATAATCTATTATATTTTTAATTTTATATAAAAAAATAAATTTATTTCAACCTACTTCGTACGTTCAAATACAAATATCAATCTATTTATATTCAGATATATTTTAATGGGACCCACAAAATACTATTATTCATAGATCAACTCAAATAATTTGAGATCACCTCAACATCCAAATGCAACCGCATAACAAATATTTTTATGCTTAGAAAATAAGCAGCATTTTACGCTAGAAATAGGCAGGGTCCCATAAATTTCATAACGACCTTTTTAGTATGGACTATGGATGAAATGAAACCACTAGCTATATATATACGAGGAGAACTCAAACACAATTAATATTTAAATCAACAAATTATGAACAAACTTCAACTTAAAACCAATAAGAGACAAGAAAACAACTTACAACCAACTAATTAAAAAAGGCAATTAGGCCTCGTTTGGATAGAAAGGTAAAATGAAACTATCTCATCACATCTAATTTCAACTAATAATCTCATTATTATTTACAAATTACAATCTCAACTCATCTCATCATCCAAACACTTCAAAGCTAGTCTTAGGAATAAACAACCACGCAATTTTCTGTGATTTGATTTTCGAGCATTCCAGTTGATTTAGAAGAAGATGAGAAGATAACCTTGAGGTTCTTGCAATGAACAGCCATTGATCTTTCCATGCGAAGCCAATTTCCAGCTCTAAACGTTGTTATAACCAGCATGTTCACGTCAAAGTCAACCCACCCACGCCTTAACTTCCCGCCCAAGTCCTTAAACTCCTTTCTCTTCAGACAGCGATGTGAATCGGGTTTTAGATCGGCAGTCAAGCTTGTTCGTTCCATCTTCTCCAAAGAGAGAGGTGTCATCGAAGTCTTAGAAAGACGGGTTCTCCGGTAAGACACAGATGCATCGAAATTGTCAAAGTACAAGTTAATTTTCTTGTTGGGATTAGTCATGAGGATTACGATGGCAAACCTTCCCCTTATCTGTGATTCAGAGACAGCAAAGTTGGAGACGTTGAGGGAGTCTACTTTGAAAAGGGGAGTTTTGGGTTTGAGGATAAGCCATGCTATTGAGATGATAGAGCTGAATATGATCAACATAGAAACCAGGACCCATATCAAGCGGCGAACAGCAGAACACTTGACGACGTGGTGGGCGGTGATGTGGGGAGGGAGTGATGGTACGGATGTTGGGATAGGGAGGTGGCGCTAGAAATGGAGTTGGCAGTCGAAGAAGTGTAGGGAAACGCCATTATCGTAGGTTGGTTGCGAGATAGCTAAGCTCTCTTTGTTTAAAATTAATACATAGTTCTTATTTGGGATATGATGGTAGTGATGAGGAGAAGAAAGGTGGGTGAATTTTGGGGCTCTTAAATAACAGAGTTTCCAGGACGCGTAAATGCGATCATCAAAACGTCTGTGCTCAATCAGCTTCGCGGAGAAAATACGCAGGAGGTTCCTGTGACCGCGTGCCGAAATTTCCTGAACGAGCAAGCTCTCTGTTCTCTAATGATAGGCCCATGACACACGTAAGTGTACACAGAACTCAAAAAAGGACAGAATTTCTGCCCTTAATGGTCAAAGCACGAGGAAAACAAAAAACAAAAACCAAAAAAAGGCAATATCTGTACACACCATACAGCCGTCTTGACTTTGACTTTATAATATGAAAAGAATTTGGTGTGACACCCAAAAAGTAACGAGGAAAGAAAGAGGCAATATTGCTAAAAAATAGACACAGCAAGAATATCCTGAAATCAAGTTTCAGCTAGGGTCATGAATTTGTGAGACTCCCATGATTGCCCTATCAATATGAAGTGTAAGTAATTGAGATGTACGGAAAAAACTTACCTTGTTGCTTAGTTATAAGAAGCAAGTCAATGGACTTTCTAATTTCATTTCACCAGATATATCCACAACCTTAACAGATTTGATATAAATAACATGTTAAAGTAAATACAACCTTCTTTTTTTTTTTTTTTTTTATATGCCGGGAAACCTCTCCAAGGCAGGGTCCTTCAGACCCACCTTTACAGAGTAAACCCCGGTCTTGTGCACCGCACATTCGAAAGTTTCTCTACACGGAATTGGTTAAATCGCTGGCTTTTCACTAGAGGGTGTGGCCCCTAAAGATTGTTTGCACCCATGAGATGTTGAGCCTTGGACTTTGAAAGGAGTGATAACCCCAAGACCAAGGCCTTCACCACTTGGGCAACCCCTTGGGGCTAATGAGAAAATACAACTTTTGAATTCAGAACACATGAGGTTTATCAATTCTTAGTCTATCTCAGTTAGTTTATCAACATTTTTTTCATTATGAGCTTTGGTGTTTAAAGTGGCATCGGGTGAATTCGGTCTAATCTGATTGCAGAATGAAGCTACCTTCCATCTTAACTAAGCTTTGCTTTTGAATAATATAAAAGCACTCATTTCTACTTCACAAATATGCATTTTCTTTTCATTTCTCCATTATCTTCAATCACTGATCCTTTTGTTTATCAACTATGAAAAAAGACAAGAATACCTTGATGAATAATAGAATAAGACTTACATTGACAACAAGCTACAGCATATCTATATGTTTAGAAGAAAGAGAATGTGATTAAGTTGTATGGTCACTATGTACAACCATGGCAGGCCTTGAAAGAATTGCAGAACGAGAATGTAGGGAAAAAAAAAAAAAAAAAACAAGGCCTGTTTGTTCTCTTTAAAATTCAAACTGAGCTTGAATATGCAAATGGACAAAAAACTTTTCCATATAGCATTTACGAATGGCATCAAATCAGAGCAACCTTACCTAAGATATGATGCTTTCATGAAATCCGTCCAATGTCTTCTATTATCATTCCTCTAAGACTCCTTGCTAACCAAATAGCTGTCTCCCTAGGGGAGACCTTTTCTTTCCCAAAAGGCTTTAAAACAACTGCAAGCTCCTCCAATCTACTTTGCTGGAGCAACTCTGCAGACAACTCTAGTAGCCCTTCAAGTGCCTCTGCCCTCTGCCTAAAAGACTTAACATCCAAGGTTTCCTTTGTTGGTGGTTCCTCTTCAGTCACATGAGGGTTGGGCTTTGTTGGCTCTGAGGTATCACATTTTGGAACAGAAGGGCCAAGCTCTTTTGCATCCTTTTCCTTGAGACCTGATTGATCAGAAACACTTGATTTTAAACTCAAGGTTTCAGAGCCACTTGATAATTTAAGATTTGCAGAAGCAGTAATGTTTCTCATCTCTATTTCGTCCCTCACTACATTTATCAGCTTACCAACGTCCAAATTCTGCACCCCCATTTCTATGGTTTCCAATACCGGCTGTTCAGTTGCAACACGGAAACTACTATGCCGAATAACATGTATGATGTCATCAAATGTTGGGGGGAGATGGGTGGCACCTGGTTTTTCAACTGTTGGATTTGGCAAAATGAGAGATGAATTGGGAGTGGTAGTATCAGGCTGCAAACTCTTTTGGCTGGATGAAACGGGAGATACAATGGAAGTGGTAGTATATGCACCCGATGATAGAAGTTCCCTTACAGTGAACTTGTCATCACCACTGGATGCAGATTTAAAGTTTGATTGGATCATTGTGTCAGGCCTACTACTTGGCCTGCTTAAAGAGGTATCATCGCTACAAACAAAGATTTCTTCAGAGCTCATGGCTGGGAGTTCTTGAAACACACTTGAACTCACTTTCTCATCAACAGTGGTGGTATTTTGAAGATCAAGTATCTCCCTGTAGGTTTGGACTGAGCACATTACAGGATTACTATCACGTTCATGGTTTTCCCCAGCCATATTATCGGATATCTCGAAATGAGACTGGATAGCCGGTGAGCTGTTGGGTGTATATGATTTTGTCCGGTCAGTAACATCAGGAAGTATCTGTCCTCTCATGTCTATAAAAGAAGTTGCAGCATCATCACAAAGCTCAAATCCTTGAACCGACACTGAAGATAAGACAGAATTGCTACTATCTGTTTGCATTCCTTTTGAAGCTCTGTCTTGAGCATTCTGAGGCTGTATGACCTGCCTAGAAACACGTGTTAGGCAACTGTTAGGTTCTTGAAGAGGAGTCTTTTCAGCTTCCTGCGGCATCTCACTTGCACCAAACTTGATGTTACTGCTTACTGCATTTGGATCATCAAGCCTCACTTGCTTCATCCGTCCTGGAAAGGATGATCGTCTAACCACATTCGGAGGGGTTCTTTGCCTTGGCTTAGCAGGAGGTCCATCTTCGACAGCCAGTTTTATAGGACCAGATGGAGGAGTCACATCATGTCTGGGTTTAGTTTTAGGTGAGCATTCAATTACAGGCAACTGCAGAAGAAGGTTGAGATATATCAGTGATCAGTTCATTACACGTAATGAAATTATGTATATAATATGATTCACAGTGGTACCTGGTGCTTTAAAGGATGTGATCCCTGAATCCGCTTGGCAGAATCAAAGGATGCTTTTGCTTGTGCAACAGTAGGTGTGTCTGCATTAGGCTTGAAACCAGAAGCAATAGTACTAGGTTTGGGCAGTTTAGGCAATGCTTCTGTGTTTGTTCTTTGGGTCAGTGCACCTCCAGCCTTTGTTCGATTGACCCTCATTGGAGAACGATTTTCTCTGACTTTCCCTTCTTTTAAAGTCATCATTATATTTTTAATGCTTTTTGGTTTCCTCAATTCATTACTGGATACATGTTCATGATGAACAGGTTTCATCACTTCTCTCTCATTCATTTTGACTGCGCACAACTTGAGCAGATTTTCTTCTGCACCAAGCAGGAGCTTCTCAGAGCCAGCTTCGCCATCACTAGAAGCCAAATCAGTGTCACCTTTGCTACTTGAGACCATAGCCAGTGTGTTTTTTTCACTTGAAAGCAAACTATCTATGTCACTGCTAGAACTAGTACTGTTTTGGCTTTCAGCCATATTTCTCCGAGAATTATGAGCGACAGAAATAGACTTCTCTGGGGAACATTCCGTTGGAGTGAATGATGGACGGTATTGATCGACATAAGGCTGCAAATATGGGTGCTTCAGAATCTCAGATGCCTGAAGAAAAAAAATCCAAATTGTTACAATGATTGCTGGTTAAATATTTTTGACTCGACACTGAATTTAGAAGTGATGCTTACACTTGGCCGGTGCTCGGGGTTTTTTCTTAGCATGCTTTTGATGAGTGTTTTCCTGTGTGCACAATGTAAGAAAGATTGTTTATAACTTTTTTTTGATCGGTAAGAAAGATTGTTTATAACTAATAATAGGATGTAATAAAGTATATTAAATTGATTTCATAACCCAATAATCTCTTTACAGTCACAGATAGCTCTCTCTCTCTCTCTCTCTCTCTCTCTCTCTCACTCACTCCCCGCCCCCACAACAATGTCATTTTACATGTTAGACAAACACCAATTGTTTGCAAGAATTATCACCAGGCTTTGTTTTTTTTTTTGATAAGTAACAAATTTTATTAATGAGAAATAGCCTGGTGGTGGTGAATTATCACCAGGCTATTTCTTGACCTGACAGCGCACTAATGGCTTCTGCCACCCAAATAAGAGAGAAAATATATGATGTAGCATACACATGATTTGAAAAATGCATACATGTAAGTATATCCTCACTTCATCTCACTGAAGGCCAATTAAAAAAATGTGATAGCCTAATTAATGTAAAGGCCCCAGCTAATGCCTAGACAACACTAGTAATTCATGATCTTATGCTGTAACAAACCCTTTCCATAGGTAAAGGAATGGTGTTACAGATGTAATAGATAATCAAATTCAAGTAAAATAAGGCTAACAACAGGATATTAAAACTTACAGGGATGGTGAATAACAGGAAGGCAAAGGGCCGATAGAAGATCGATTTATCTTGCTAATTAATCCAGCCATATCCTGAATCAGAGGTACAATGCCAACATCAAACATCTAATAGCCACAACTACAATTAAGTGAAGTTGTGAAAGTTAAGAGTATTAGTGATAGCACAAGGATAATTAGTTACAGAAAGCCTCTACAACACGTCACAAGCATATAAGATCGTTGTTACCATTAAAACTTTTACAAACAAATATTTTGAATAGGTGAATGCATAAAGGCAAACAATTCATAATCTAGAGCACTGTTATTCTTAAAACACAAAATTTTCAGAAAGCAGAGAACAGTGGTGTCAGGAACAAATAAAATTNAGAGCACTGTTATTCTTAAAACACAAAATTTTCAGAAAGCAGAGAACAGTGGTGTCAGGAACAAATAAAATTTTCTCTCTCCCTAGAAAAAAGGGTGGAGATTTCAATCCCATATGGATGAAAAGTTGTATCTGCTCATTAAAAAAATTTATTCCTATATGTACACAAACATATATGCATCTCTAAATGAATTTTCGATAAGTATCTATATACATGAATAAAGCAACTGCCAGATAAAAAAAAGGATAGGCCTGCCAAGGATCCATATACTTCATCCCAGTAAACAGCAGACCAGTATGGTTTGCAAATTACTTGCTTCTGTAAAAGCTTCCAAGATGACATTGAGGAAGAGAGAGGGGGAAACAGAGAGTGTGAGAGAGAGGGGACAAAGCTGGAAGCTGGAGATAGGTCATCATGGTATGATGGTTTTAGAATCTCGGTAACTAATTAGTCGTTCGAGTCATTCTGAAGCACTTGAAAGAATATACCAGGAGAGGGAAAAAAAAGCAATATAGGTCTCAGTTTACTTTCTCAAAAAGCAACTGCACTTGAACTAGGACTGGTAACACAATGATAGAAATCGTAACTTAAGTTCTGGTTAAAAGTTAGTATAATATCTGAAGAGACATCAAGTCTTAATTTTAACCAAATGTTCACAACAAGAAGAAGCATTACTATATAAAAACTCATCTTAAGTGTAAGGACTTACAAATGCTTTGAAAGCGGGACGATGAGCACCCATCTCATACATGCAGCACCCTGGTCAAACAATAAACCATCTAAACCATGGATAAAATAAATATAACAGCATCACGAGTATAGGCTATAACAACACATACCTAAAGACCAAATATCAGATTTAAATCCATACGGAATATCTGCAAGCAGTTCAGGACACATGTAATTGGGAGTTCCAACCACCTGCACATGAAAATACAGAACGATTGTTAATGCCACCAGTAAAAATACAAACTATCAATTCCTTTGCCTTCCTTCTATTATAATGCTGTTGACCAATGCTACAACATAAAAGGTAAACGACCTTGAATTTACAAAATAAGCATTAAGATATGATTTATTGCAAGAATATGTATGGGAACCTATGGATGACTGTTAACTAGGAGTGTCCTTGATTATGCAGCAATTCTCAGCTGTTTTCAGGAAGCATCGGTTAAATTTTTTAAAATTTACAATAGCTTGGAAAAATAACTTAATTTTATTTTGTAACCATGTTTTATTAAGAAAAAAAAAGTAGATAATTGAAATTTAGGTAAAATTGTCCTTTTCATTTCTCAAGCTTAAAAACAATCATTGAATTCACAGTTTTAATTAGTATGAGATAGGATTAAAAAAGAAGGGAGAAAAGGAGTATTTTGAATAGATATGAGAATAATTATTATTAAGCTATCTATATTCAACTAAATCAGTCTAAATGTGGAAAAGGTGATGCAGCTTTGATCACCAAGCCTATCTGGTAGATAAATATGTTCAACTTTAAAACGAGGTAGTTTTATCCACAAGGTGGGCTTGGCAATTATAACATTATTTTTTAAATATATACACAATGAAGCAATAAGTGAATATTTTGCTCCAACACCTGTTTAAAAAGTGTGCAGTTTTGACCATTATGGCGTGGTGGTCAATAACAATCACTGAGTTTCTCAAACAATGTTTTGCATCCTAAAAAAAGAAATTCCACATAAAGCACATACCGAAGAGGCCAAGTCATCTGCATTTAGAGTTTTAGCGAGTCCAAAATCACCTACATAAAACCAGACCAACAATGAAAATCATTAAAAATAAATAATAAATAAATAAATCCTAAATCAGTGAGAAATTGATTACAATCATAACCAACATAAATGAACTAACCAAGACGAACATCCTGATCTTTTGTTAGAAAAATGTTGGAACACTGGCAAGGGAGTAAAAAATAAATTAGCCATAAGCCTCTCATATACAATGGAAAGAAAAATGACTAGTTTGAATGCATACTTTTAGATCACGATGTAGAACGAAATTTGAATGTAGATATTCAACTGCAAGTAGTAGCTGCGTGAACCACTTGCAGAGTTTCTGAGCAATGTCCACAGTTATCAGCATAAGCATTAGTAATAGGCCAAATATATTGAATTTCAATATAAGCACTAAGGAGAAAGGGAAAAAGCCTTTTTAAAGGTACAGTAGAGAAAACAAGATACCTCTTCTGGAAAATAAACCCCATTGGACTTTTTCATCAATTCTGCCCTGTTATAGTATTATATGAACAGAAAAAAGTGTGAGAAGTTTATGTTTACATGATTGAATCTAAACCCTCAATTTGAGGTTTGTAATTATTGCAAGGGAAAAAAAGAACTCACATGTCTCCACCTTCACAATATCCGGTGATAATGCAAACATAGCAACCCTACATTTAGAAATTCACAGAGCTCAAATATAGGACAAATATGACAGATATATAACAAGTTGATAAAATAATTAATAATTCGAGAAATGCGTACGAAAAAGAAGGTGCTCACCTTCTCGACCCACGCCTCCTTAAATTCGACGATGTAAGGATGTTGAATTCGCGCAATTAGAGCCATCTACAAATCCAAATTTCCCCAGAAAAATTGCAAAAAGAAGTAACTATCTGTGCCAGTTTTAAATCAACACTTTCATGCACAAACCAATACATATATGTGCGCGCGCGTATGTATCTCAGAATTGAAGCTACCTCTTGATGAGCAGATCTTCTACACCGCTCGGTCTGCCTCGCAAGCCGGATCTTCTTCAAGACGTACCTGGATGTAAAAGATTCATAACTTGAAATCATATGGCATGGTACTGTTGCGTAAAATACTCAAGAAAAATGTACTGTACATAAACATCTACACAGAACAGTAAGAGAGTGACGCAATGAGCGGGAAAGGAGAAGAATTACTTCTTCCTCTCGGCCTTGTGATGGACAAGAATGGCGGCCCCAAAAGCGCCGCGACCGATCTGCTCCATGATCTCGTACTGATCCATTCCGATAACGAATCGAGTCCACGACCCCCGGGCAAAAAAACAATGATAAAAGGACGAAGCAAAAAAAACGAAATCGTGGCTCCAACGAATCAAATTTCTCCTGACAGCTTTCAAACCATTTTCTTTCCGTAGAGCGTGCACAAGGCTCCAAATGCTTCAATCTTTGGATTTCCAACACAGACTCCTGCTCATCTACGCGTTGAAAAAGCCGGATTTACAAAAGCAACCGACAAATGGCGATCTCCGAACCGCAAAGGCGAATTGCTCGGAATCAGCAATTGAACTAATCTCCTACTTGAACTGAATCATTTTTTTAGTAGCTTCGAACCTTTTTCAGCTTCCATATGTGTTTAGAGTGAACAGAAATGCCACATTGAAATTGATTCTCTAACTCAAATTAGAAAGTAGATAAAGTACGAACTCCATTACCACCTAAAAGCTCTGAGAGTACGTATGATTGCCCCCATCGCCGACACTCGCCGCTTACCCTACATCTATTTTGACATTTTGTGACTTAAAACTTAAAGGAGAGGGAAATGTCAATGACATGTGCGGGCTGTTTAAACAAAATGCGGATACCCGGATGTAACCCGGTTATCTCGTACCCGGTTACCTAAACCAAAACGACGTCGTGTTGACTTAATAAACGAAGAATTAAGATTGAATCACTAAACTCCGGGCCCCCATCCCAGTTCGATCGTCATACCTCCCACTTCCAGCCTCCAAACCCTAATCTCTCCTCTCTCGCCCTTCCCCCACCGGAACTCGCCGGAATCGCCGTTTAGCGTAGTTTTTTTGCCCATTGACTTCGCCGGGTTATCCAACAATCAGCATATCCCAGTTGAGAAAGGTATCCTTTTGCTCAAAATTCACATTTTCTTCTTCTTTGCTTTTATNCCCCATCCCAGTTCGATCGTCATACCTCCCACTTCCAGACTCCAAACCCTAATCTCTCCTCTCTCGCCCTTCTCCCACCGGAACTCGCCGGAATCGCCGTTTAGCGTAGTTTTTTTTGCCCATTGACTTCGCCGGGTTATCCAACAATCAGCATATCCAAGTTGAGAAAGGTATCCTTTTGCTCAAAATTCACATTTTCTTCTTCTTTGCTTTTATGGTTTCTCTGGAACAGTCCGTATATTCCTAGCAAATGGTTGATAGCCTATGCCTTGAGAGATGGAATGTCATCTTTAGATTTTTCAAGCATGGTAAGGGCAGGGTAGGTTTATCCTAATCGAAGTGTGAACTGGCTCTTTCTTTGGGTCTATTTTAAAGTGGCTAGCTCCTAACAGGTTCTGATTCCCTAGGATTTTGGGTATAGGGTTTTTTCGTTTCAGTGGCTTTTACATTCAAGATTTTGGTGGTTTCTTTTTTCATTGTTTTCTTTTCTCTTCTTGGTTATTTCCTGTCTTGTAAGTCTAGAGCTCCTTTGCTGCAGAGTAACTTTGCTTTTGTCTTTGTAAGAGAGCTAAAATCAAGGTGAGAAAATATTGCAATATAGTTGGAATTTATGAATTTTTCTCGTTTTCGTTTCAAACTTCCAATTTTCGTTATTGCTGCTGCTTCTGCTATGATTTTCAGACCCAAAAAAACCTTATGGTACGTTTCTTTCGGTTATTGTCATTTTAGCTTTGTTTAAAATGGTTGGCAATGTTTTCCTTTTATATGCATACATTATACACCATTTGCTAGAACTGTACAAAAGTTGCAGAATCTTTCATATGCCACCTATTGTCAGAAGCCTTCAGAAATATTAATACCGATCCAAATAGAATTTTCTCTTGGATGCAACACTTTGCTTTTGGAATTTTTAAGAACAATTTTATGTGTTGGATTTAGGTCTAAGTTGATGGCTTACTAAGTTAACTCTTTGTAATGTCTTTCTTTTTCCCCTTATTGGTCCTGTTCATACATGCTGTTGACAGAACATTGGCATTTGAATATTTCAAAAGATTGATGTTTTTAGCATTTAACTCTTCATTATTTTTTTAGTATTGATCAAATTGTGTAATATTAAATGTTGTCTATGCCATATAATTAGAAGAATCATTGTTATGTTGTTCTATGGACCTTGACTCCTTGGGCCATTTTATTCTTCTCCAACTAGCATGCTTTTGGGTTTTGGCTCTCTAAAATCATAGAAGTTTGGTATTTAGCTTTTGGTCAAATGTTTGACAAATAAACATTTGAAATGTGTTACACTCTTTTCTAGCATCATTACAAGTCGTTAGTAATTCTTGTTATGGTTTGCCTTTCATCTTAGTTATTTTACTGCATACTTGTCATACACCATGAATATTTCGTGTGTAGCTACCGGCTTCTTCCATTGGGCTTTTTTTTTTTTTTTTTTTTTAAATATCCTTACCATCAATATACTACCAGCATATACTGTCCAATATGCTTTGTGTGTAGTTTCAGTTTGTTTTTTTAATTGGCTTCTCCTCTATTTCTATCTCTCTCTCTATTATTATTATTATTTTTAAATAGATGGAAGATAGCTTTAGTGGTATTGGTGGTTCAACATCCAGTGGTGGTGGTGGTTCTGGTTTTGCTCATAATTTTCATTGGATTTGGAGGAAAACACTAGTCCTTTAATACCTTCCTTGATGAATATCCAAAACCCTACACCATTCCTCCCTCTAAAGGCAAAAACAGCCAAAAAAAGCTTCTAGCAATCAATCTAATGGTATGGGATCATTTTCAAAAGATTGAGCTTATTGATCCCATTGACCCTAAAGCCCGATGCAATTATTGCTTGAGGCTTGCATGCCATTATAAAAATAGCATTTCTTCCTTGTCACACCACATATGTATTTCTAACGCAAGAGACTTGACCAGAAATCTCTGCCATTAGAGAAAACAATCTTGGAAAGGATAAAACACCATCAAAGTCTGAGGTTTAGGATGGATGATGGTAAAGGTTCTAGTCCTCAAGGATTAGGAAAATATCATCTTGAAAAAATTCGGGTGATGATTGCCAAATATTTCATCTGGTATGAATTGCCATTTAGGCATGTGGAGCATGAGGCATTTGCCAAGCTGGTGGCTAATTTAGAGCCTAGGTACACCTTGCCACACCGGACCACTTTGCAAAAGGATTGTATAAATTTATACAATGAAAAGAAGCAAAAGTTCAAAGCTTTTTTGATATTAAATCATATCTGTAAAGCCAAACTCTATCTGTTCATAGTTAATCACTACCGTTCAAAACACTTATTAGTCATGACCCAATCTTGTGACGTTGATCCATACCCATTTTAATTGTTAGTTGTTACCTATTCCACCCACGTGTCCATCAATTAGTTTAAGTGTAAAACCTGTGCCACCCACATAGCCCACTACCGTGTTTCTAATACAAGACTACAAGTTCAAATAAAGCACCCAATGCAAGTTGCCTTTCCATTAAAGGGGTAGAACACCGGTAGCCTATAACATCATGCACTTAACTGGTTCTTTTAGAGAGCATGAAAGAGAGTTACCATGACGATGTGGCTGGACTAAAAGGGAGAGTGACAGGCTGAACTTGGAGGTGGGAGAGAGAGAAACTGAGGGCAGTTGGTGATGCTAGGAGGCTCTTAGTTCCATGGCTTAGGCGGTGCAACTATGGATAGCAGAATGGAGGTGTACAATGGTTCCTGAACATTAATAGGTCGTGTCTGACGATGGAGGTCTGGTCTGCAACTTCTGGGTGGTTTGTGACGTGACCAGCAGTTGAAATGAGAACCAAGCTGTTTGACGACTGGCAGCGACGGTCAAGAGCAGGATCATGTTTGAACAAATAGGGGCAAACTAGAGCTCGGTTCCCATTGGTTGTGGGTCCTTTTCCAGCAGCTTGCTGTTCTTTGCGTTCGTCTTCTCTAGGGCAATTAGGTTTTTGTTTTTGTTTTTGTTTTTTTTGGCAGGGGACAGCCTCGAATGGTGAAATGGGGAGGGAGAAGAGTTAGTCTGAACTTCGGTTAGCTGTGCGTATGGTAGTGTGTGGGATCCTCACAGTGGCTTCGGCGTGGTTTGCAACCTTGGAGAGCAAAACAGAGGAGCTATGTATCCTATTATATATATGTATATATATATGTCTTTAAGTAAGGGGTTGGGGTTGGGGAGGTGTGTTCTATTCCCATTTGGGCTTGGTGTATTTTGGATAGATTTCTAATTTTCACGGGCGTATTGGTCGTTAGGGGCTCTCTAGTATGGGCTAGGTGTTCCTTGTATACGCCCAGTGTACTTGGTTACTCCTATTGATATATATAATATTTTTACATATAAAAAATATATATCTTTAAGCGCGGAGTTCGAGTATTTGAAGGCTCATCTTGCGGTCGCCCCAAGCTAGGGGAAGGAGAATAGTGCATGGCGGGTCTTTACGTGGGGATGGGTCTCTCATTTGGGCCAAGGCTCATGGGCTTCCTCATGGGTTTCTGGTAAATCCATAGGCCTATTCTGGGCTTTTGAAAATCTTATTGGGCTTAATTGTAGGTTGTGCCATTAAATGGGCCCAGCTAAATTCTTGGACTTGCCTATATTTCATGGGAAAAGTCATGTACTCAATTCCAATGGGCCGGGTCTTGGATCCAAAATAAGCACAACTTGTCCAATAAATATGTATGGGTTTTTAAATAATTTCTTGAGCTTATTACCCAATAAATATGGGTTCATTTGCTCGATAAAATTAACTGGGGCTTTCATCGACTTATTGGGTCCAATAAAATCCATAGCCATCTAAGCTTAAGTATCTAGGTCCATGGGATATCCAATATTTTCCAATAAACCTGAATCGGGCTTCATATAAAATTCATGGGCCCAGGGTCCAATTCTAGACTCAAAGGGTAAACCTCAAACAATGGGTGCGGATTAATAGCCTAATAATAATTTCACCTAAATTTTTACTTTAAAACTCCGAATAGAATAATAATAATAAATAGCAAAATAAAAATCTCTACGAAGTTAGGGTGTTACACATCGAAATGAGTTTTGGTAGAATGTTTGAACTGGCTGAGTTATAGTGATATGGGTAATCATTTTATAGATAATTGATTATTTATGTTTATTAATTCAAAAGCTCATTTGATTAGCTGGAGAAGCACAACTAACATGAACTTATTATTAGAGGTGGATCTGAACTTTGGGCTGAGAGAGAGAGAGGAGAATGGGGAAGACGACATACAAGAGGCTTAAGGGGAGCCAGAACCTTAGGCAGAGGCTTTTGCTGGCCACACTCTCATCTAGTCCTGTTTTGATTGAGGATATCCGTGCCGACGATACACTGCCTGGCCTCCGTCAACATGAGGTCTCCCTCCTTCGGTTGTTTGAGATGGTCTCTGATGATTGCGTCATTGAAATTAACGAAACTGGTAAGTGTTTTGCAAAGTGATTCAATATTTATCGAGACTGGTATAATAAATAATGAAACAGGTAATATGTGTTGATGTTGATTTGATATGTGTGGCAGGGACCAAATTGAAGTACAAGCCCGGCATTGTGATGGGTGGGAGACATCTTGTCCATGACTGTGGTGTCAGTCGGTCCATTGGCTATTTCTTGGAGCCACTGATTTTGCTTGGTTTGTTTGCAAAGAAACCCCTCACTATAAGGCTAAAAGGTACCCATGTTTGTTTTTTAATAAAATCTTCGATTACTTGTCAAAAAAGGTTCTTTTTTCTGAGTTTTTGGTTAATAATTATGTGTTGTAAGGTTGAGGCCTTGAGCATTTTAAAGATGTCTCTATTGGTCATATACTGAGTGATTAATAAATGGACATATACTTAAAAAATAATAGTAAGAATATGATTTATGCTGGTTCTTTTCAGGTATTACAAACGATTCTAAGGATCCATCTGTGGATTCTTTCCGGTCTACTACCTTGCCCTTGTTAAAGCGTTTCGGAGTTCCTTCAGAAGGATTAAATCTAAAAATAGAGAGTCGTGGATCTCCTCCTCATGGAGGTGGAGAAGTTGTTTTGACAATTCCTGTTGTTCAAAGTCTGAATGTGAGGATTCGTGTTTCTGTGTGTAGTTATCTATTTTGCAGCTGTCTTATATGATTTGCTTTGCAGGCGGTCACCTGGACTGATGTTGGAATGGTCAAAAGGATCAGAGGAGTTACTTTCTCGACCAGGGTGTCTTCCCAGTTTGAAAATACCATGATACATGCTGCTCGTGGAATTTTTAATCACTTTATTCCTGATGTTCACATCTTTACTGATCACAAGGCAGGCACACAAGCTGGAAAGTATGTCTTCTTTTTAAGTAGATGGCATTAGTTGTTTACTTTGACAATATATTTTAATGCCATTGTGGCATTTTTCATGTTAATTAAGCTAGTAGTTTGGCTCATCTAGATAAAAATTGTTTGATTGCAGCTCACCTGGTTATGGAATTTCACTTGTCGCGGAAACTAATGCCGGTTGCTTCATCTCAGCTGATACTGCTATTGCTTATGCACGGGAAGAAGAAACAGGTGACATTGAAGATGAGAAGAAAGAGTTAATGCCTCCCGAATATGTTGGTGAGCAAATTGCTTCTATTCTACTCGGGGAAATCGAGCAAGGTGGTGTGGTAGATTCGACACATCAGGTTTGCATACCATCACAGTTGCTTTTTTCATCTTCTTAATCCCCCTTCCCCCCCTTTCTTTTATCTTTACGTTTTCTAGTTCATTGGACTAAATTTGTCTTCATGTTTTACTAGAGGACTAACAGTCTTATTTTGTTTTGTTAAGATGTCTCTTTTTGGATACTTTTGGCACTAGACTGGCCATTCATTTGTTTTGGATGCTGGATTTTTTTAATAAGTGAAAAAGAACTTTATTAATTGTATTGGATGCTGGATTTTTTTAATAAGTGAAAAAGAACTTTATTGATACGAATGAAATAGGCAAACCCAATGTACACAGGCACAAGGAGTATACAAAAGCAACGCCTAAATACATTCTAGGAAACTGAAAAGAAAAGCAGAAAATCATGAACACTTGTTCCATTTGCTTTGGATGCTGGAAATTCATATAATGCCATTGATGCTTATAAGACGTATGGTAGTTGTTTGCATTGGTTACACTACTGAAGCTTCTTGCATCCTTATATAACATAACATAGGCAAAGCCTCAAAGGTAGATGAAAATATATTCCTTTTTCCTATGGTGAAAAGTTTTAACATGTAATTTCATAATATATTTTTTTATATTACCTATCAAAAAAATCTCATAATAATTGTTGCCATGGATTCTTCTAATTCAACTGAATGGTTTAAAGTTTTTGTTTTCTTTTGTAATTTGCATATGTAGCCAATTGATCTAGAATCACTTTCACGCACACCCCATTATCTGGGGAGTAGTTGCGCTTTGAGCCGAAGCTCGTGGTCAATTAATGGTTTAAGTTCTATAACCAACTACTTGAATTAGTTTTTTTGACCTTGTAATTAATTAGGCGTTTGTTAATTTGCTATGTCCTGTTCAAATTGCGATGGTGAAAAGTTTAATTTATTAAATAGATGCATTGACTTTAATGCGATTCTGAAAGTTACCCTTTCTAGTTCTAACCTTCAGGATTTTCTTGCCCTTTTCCTTTTGATAATTTGTTGGATTTAAGGTATACACCTTATGTACTCGAGTTTCGAACCCCTAGGGGTTGGCTCAAGTGGTAAAGGCCTTGGGCTTGTGGGTATGCTCCCCCTAGGTCCAAGGTTCAAATCCCCTTGGGTGCAAACAATCTCTAGGAGCTACACCCTCTGGTGAAAAACCAGCGATTTAACCAGTTCCGTATAGGGAAACTTCCGAGGGTGCGGTGCACAGGACCGAGGTTTACTTTGTAGGGGTGGGTCCGAAGGGCCCTGCCTTGGAGAGGTTCCTCATATAAAATAAAAAAGCATCAGAACTGTGATTTGGCTATGTGCATTATTATGTTTTGGTGCTTGAGTTGACAAAGCTCAATCCCCTTGCCCTCAACTAGTCCATTTCTTTCACATTTTTTCTCAATATGAATGAGTAAGAATAAGGAAAAAATAGGGTGAACCCAACAAATACACTCTATCCTGATTGGTATAAACAGTTATGCATGAAAAGATTTGTTCAGGGGGTTCTCTGCATCAAGATCATCTAAAGTTCCTAGTAATCTAGCAGGTGGGTTTCATTGAATACAATCGTTGCTTTCAAACTCAATGGCATGGATTTTGCTGAATCAGCACTTAATGCTTTAAGTTCTGATTTGGCAAAATCCATACCATTGGGCTTGAAAGTAACCATTGTGATTCCAAGAAGTCCATATGGTTAACTTATCGAAAAAAGAAATCCACACGGTATATTACTCTAGGTACTGTAGAGGATCTAAATTGCGGTTATGCTGTTGTTTCTAGGGCCTTTTAGCATGCCTTTTGTTATTTACTTGTAAATTCTTTTCCGGACCTTAAAGGCAACTTTCAGAAAGCACATGAACATCAGATAACCCACTTGCAAAATCCTTTTTGTTTTATGGAAACAACTTATAAAAACCTAGTAAATATTCCAACATAGGAACCAATTGTACATAACTTGGTGAATAGTTCAATCCCTATCAGTGGTTTTTGAAATTACTGAAAACAGTAGACTTTCTTTAAGGCAGATTTAGTGAGAACTGTTGAATTTTCCTCTACTTGCACTCTTCTTTTGTTAGTTTTGAGGAGTTATAAGTGGACCTTTTGTTCGTAGAATGATACAAGGGCCTTAGGTAATGCCAATCATTCTACCATTGTGGTTGAAGTTCCTCTAAATTTGTGTTATTCAGAAAATATATATATATATATATATATAGTGTTTTTGAGAATCCCTGATACCAAAGTCTGGGTTTCTTTGTTTGAGCATAGATCCATCCTAATGTTGTTTTCAAAGTTGGAATAAGGGTTGGTTTTTGAAGAAATAATTCCGTATCTGCACCTTAGATTTTATTTTTGGTGTATATAACATTAATTGCAAAATGAAGCTAAAATATCTCAGCAGCCAACATTGTGGAAATGATTGTTGGATGGACTTTTGATCCCAAAATGCATTCCGATGCCATAATCCTTTGAGAATCCCAAAATGCATTAATTAGCCAACTGAATGCTTTTGCACAAGAGCATCTGGGTTTCAGTATGAACTTTAATGCTGATAAGTATTAGAAAAGGAAAAAAGAACTCAAATGCATGTTACTAATCTATTTTTTTTTTGTTTCCATTTATCCCCTCTAATTATCTTTGTCGTTACAACTGCTTTGTAGGGATTGTTATTTCTTCTGTGCGCATTATGTCCACAAGATGTTTCAAAGGTTCGCTCCGCAAAGCTTTCACCATATGGAATAGAAATGCTCAGACATATAAGAGATTTCCTTGGTGTTAAATTTGTTATAAAGCCAGATCCATTCACAGGGACTGTTATACTTAAATGTCTTGGTTGTGGATTGAAGAACCTAAATCGAAAGGTCTCATGATGACAGCTTGTTTGAGTTATCAATTATTATAAGTTGATGCGTCGAACTGTTGTTAAAGGGCTCTCTCCATGAATCGACATGGAAACAATTTTGTACTCATGCTTCATCATGTCTTTGAGTGGATAAACTTGATGTTATCCTGTTAACAAAATGATGAATAGATCAGTTTTGTTCAAACTTCACTTGGAAATGACAGGCCGAGACATGTTACGGTGTAATTTAATGGAAGCTATGGGAACAATCATGGCAGTATTGGTGTTTACTTTGAGATGCAAGTTGATTTTTTGTTTTGCCAGTGCGTGGATGTTCCATTGTTGGCACTATTTTCTTGTATCTTCTGCATGTCTTTTGATTACTGAAAAGCAAGAAAAAGGAATTGATTATTTTACAATAACAAGCTTAAAAAATGACGTGGGTTTAGAGCACCCAAAGAACAAGCTTAAAAAATGACGTGTCAATGCGTCGATAGGGAATAGGTTGGGTGGGTGAAGTCATAAAATTTATTTATAGAGAAGTTAATATGGTGGCAGATTTCTTAGAAAAGAATGGGGCTCAAGGGTTAACTTCAGATTTTTATGACGCCTCCTCCATTCAAGGTCATATTTGGGGATTAATTCGTTTAGACAAAATTGGCATGCCATACCTTAGACAGTGATGTTGGTAGGTGGAGTGGTTTTTTTGTTATTTGTTTGTCTTTTTTGCACCTGAGTTTGTTTTTTTGTGTAATTTTTTGATAACTCTTCGGTATC
>QEOY01003865.1:75197-107487 GCA_003123805.1 Juglans sigillata
AACATTTAGATCTATGAATCTTTCGTTATGAAAAATTTGAATATAGTGGTGTAAAAATCTCCAACTTCCTAATTCCTTATGTTTCTCGTCGGATTTGGGGGTTTATCCGCATCAGACTTTTTTGTTTGAATTTTGAGTTTCATTAAGTATCGGCTAATACTATATTTGAGTTTATAGATCTAAAAGAACTTAAAGAAAGATGGTTTTTATTTTTTCTCTGAGAAAAACTTACATGCAGATGATGGGGTGGAGGAGGGAGAGAGAGATTCGAAAGAAAAAATGAGAATCGGATGGATGCGGGTTTAGCTAATATTCTTTTAGAATGTCTACGTGGCACGTTACTATTGATCAGTGTAAAAATCACTTTTAAAACCATCCGATTTCAAGCTTAATGGCATTACTGTAGCAAAAAGTTGGAGCTGAAGTTATTTGACTTCTCCAATCCTCTTCTTCTGAAAATTCTCGAGATATAGAAGCATACAAGAAATATCTATTTAAAATTACAGCCTAATAATGTGTTAGGTTGTATGGGTAGGAAGATCATTCACCCATTTTTTGCAATAGTGACAATGACATGACCAGGCTCCAGCACACTTAATAAGAAGAGATGCCTGCAGGCATACAACATACAAAACGTCATGATCAACACTCAAATCCAATGAAACATGGAAGTGTGAAATAAAGAATGAGGTTTGGGAATGGATGGCTTGATTGATCTTAAGACTTCATATGGTCCTTGCAAAGAAGAAAAACCCTTCATACAAGAATGCAATGGATTTTGTTTCCTGATATATATTGTCTTCCTAAATATCATGTACTCTCTTATTTCAATATGGATACAACTTGCTTGATGATTGTTCTAGCCTAATTCAAAAGTAAAATTGCTTGATTCTTCTTATTTTTTTCCTTTTAAATGTTAAAAGGATGCTTGAGTTTGGGTTATCAACTATAGTGTGTGTATGTATATATGAGTAATTATATATACAATTGTAGAATGCATAATCATCGTGTAATCACTTTGAAAAAGAGTAGAGTGTACTATTAAAAATTTAATTTTTTTATGTGGGTTCCATATTTTATTCACTTTTTTCAAAACAATTACGCGACGGTTGCACAATTCATAATTACAAATATATTTTATCTCCCTCTATATATATTATCTCGGGATTAATTTAGAATAGCTGTTGTTTATTTTCTTCTTGTGTTCAATGGATATACCTTATTAAAATTCTTCATTTTAAATTTTTGTTATCTCGAGTTACACCAACTGATATATCATGTTTTAAAAAGCCTTTTATTTATTTAATTAATCTATAAAATCACTAAAAATATATCATGTCGACCAGTATGACTAAAAATGATATGATAAAGAACGAAAAGTAATATAATATACTTATAAAAAAAAAGTAATATAATAAGATAGAATAATATTCTATCACTAATTATAAGAATATTATTAAAATAAAACCAAGAAAAACAAAAAGTTTAATATACAAAAATTATTCATAAAACAATAACTTTGTTAATTAAAAGGTAAATTATAAGTATTGTAAGGTGTGTTAAATGATTAGTATGGTCCCCTTTTCTGTCCCCCCCATCTCGAGTCTTCCACTTGTTAGATATTTGGCAAGGGATTAATAATCAGGTGTGGACTCCTCTCATATGGTGCACTGTTCATTTAGTTAAATTTATAATGGTACATACCTAGTCCTTAATACTCATGTCCAAAATTATAGAAAGCTTGAAATATAAAGAACACGATTTTCTCAAATTCTTATTTGAGAAAAATAGATTCATATTATTTATTACTCATTTAATGTCTAAGATTCCGTTTGTAACTTAGACTGAACTGATATCGATTTAGTTCAATTAATCTCAGTTCAGTTTAATTTTAAGTTAAATCTAATATCCAAATACCCAATTTCAAATTACTAAGCCATCACAACTAAAAACCTCTTTACTTACATTTTAGACCTACAATCTTTTTCAACTCAACGTCTCTTTATACGCGGGATCCACAACATTTTTTAATTTTTCATAAATACATCTTAACTAATCTTAACATCTAAATATATCTAAATTCATCTTTCAGTGATAGAAGATAGTGATTGCCAAACCACATTTGAAACTATTTTTGCAAAGAATGACTTGCGTTTCTTTTCTAACAAAAATGCATGCAATCATTGCACAACTAATTAATTGCAACAAAAATATTGCATGTGAGATGCATAACCCACAAAATTTTTTGGTGATAAAGCTTTCCACAATTTTATGGCTAAAAATAATCAAACATGAGCATTATTTGTGACCATTCTTCATTAATCCCAACTAAACTTTTTCGGACACGTTTTGCTATAAATTAATAATTTTCATAAATAGTTTTTCAGTGTTTGAGTAGTGGACTATCCAAATAAGTTTGATAGTTAAGATAATGAAAAAGTAGTCAATAAATTATAATCTTGATCATTGAATCTTAGTAGATTGTAATATTGATAGTCGATACTACTCGGTAATAGTTGAGAGGATGATTCTAATTAGTTAATACATCTCTAAGGCTCCGTTTGAATTGAGAACCGATCTAAGCTCATATTATTTCATCTAATTATTATAATTTTCTTAAATTTTTATATAAAATATAATAAACAATTCAAGTTTATCAAATCTTAAAATAATAATAATATTAAAAAAATAATATTTTAATAATATTTTATTTAATTTTTAACTTTTATCTCAACTCAGAGCATAGCATTGGGTTCATCATTTTCATCTTTAAAATTTGATGAAAAGTACATGTTTTCCATAAATCTAAAACTTCTCTATCTATAACCCCACATTGGATTAGCTATTGAATTCATCAAAATAATAATATAATATTATTTTGTTAATAATAATATTTTAATTTATTTTTTTTATATTTTACAATTACACTAACTATATGTTAATTAATAATTTAATTTGATATTTAAATTATTGTTTCTCAACTTAAATATATTGTGGCTCAAAATTGAGAAACACTAATTTAAATAAATAAAATAATAGTTATAGAGTGTGAATAGTGAGTCTTCAAATTTGAAGATGAAGAGAAATCTACTGTAGCTAAAAGCTTGACATTTGAGCATATGATGAATCCAATGTCAAGAGTTTAAAGCTAAAATCATCAAATTTTGAAGATTGGACTCATTTGATGAGTCCAATGCCAGTGCTCTCAGTATCTGAACACCACCTAAAATGATGCTTAATTAATTAAGAGAGTGAGATCATACACTCGTTTAGATCATAGTTGATAATTTGAAGCGATCAACTTAGAATAAATTAACTAATTTATACAGGGGGGAACTTTGGGCAATTCTTTGGGCAATTCTTTGATAAATGATAGAGAAATAATTAATATTACAATAAATGATAATAGTAACGTTACGTACCGACTATCAAGACCCCGTCTCCCTGCGCCTCCTCCTGCTGACCCTTGACAAGTCTGCGCCCGAAATCGTCAAGTCCTGCGATCGAATAAGACAGAGAAGCAAGAACCATGGAGGAGCAAGACATGGAAGCGCAGAGGAGGAGGTTGGTCGTCATCGGAGGAGGCGTGGCTGGCTCTCTCCTCGCTAGATCCCTCCAATTCCACGCCGATGTCACCCTCATTGATCCGTGCGCTCTCTCTTTCTCTTCCATCACTCTTTTATCTTCTTCTTCTTCTTTTTTTTTTTTTTCTCTTTTTTTTTTGTATAATTTAATTTGGTGCTGATGGAAATACAAATTGAAATCAGGAAGGAATATTTTGAGATTCCGTGGGCGAGCTTGAGAGCGATGGTGGAGCCATCCTTCGCTGAAAGGTCGGTGATCAACCATGGAGATTACTTCACCAATGGCCGCATTGTTACCTCCACTGCGATCGATATCAATGAAAACCAAGTTTTGACTGCACAAGGCCGTCTCATTCCCTATGATTTCCTCGTCGTTGCCACCGGCCATGCCAATTGTGTCTCAAAATCTAGAACTGAGAGACTTGATCAATACAAAGCAGGTGAAACTGTAGAGGAACCGAATCATTATCTCCATTTTTTTATTACACTTCCACACCGACTGCTGATACAATTGGGAGTTTTTCTCTGTTTTGATGATGGCTGCATTATGGTAGTTTAGAAGCAATATGCTTGGGAAATAAAAGTTGTTCAATTAAATACTTTCTCTTGATGGTGTAGAGTTCTTGTCCTTCCCCTGTTTGTTTTTTACTCTGACCTATACGTCTCCAGCCATAATGGCTTGGAATCTCCATCCTCTTCAAAGAGGACTACAATTAGGATGCAAGATAGTTGATAAATATCATCATAGATGAATAATATTTAGCAACTTCTTACAAAATTGTGTTGAGAAAAGGAATATCTGTACACTGCTTGGACATTACCTGTTTTTAATGATATAATGTTTGCACTAGCAGAATATCAACAGATAAATTCAGCTCGTTCCATTTTAATTGTCGGAGGAGGCCCCACTGGTGTTGAACTTGCTGGAGAAATTGCAGTTGATTTTCCAGAAAAGGCCGTTACTCTGGTGCATAATGGTTCAAGGTTGCTAGAATTCATTGGACCAAAAGCTTCCGAAAAGTCCTTGCATTGGTTAAAATCAAAGAAAGTCGAAGTGAAATTGGAGCAAAGAGTGGATTTGAATTCTGTTTCAGATGAAAGCAAAATTTATAAAACTTCAGCTGGAGAAATTTTCAGAGCAGATTGCCATTTTCTGTGCACTGGGACACCACTGGGTTCAGCATGGCTTAAGGAAACTGTGTTGAAAAATAACTTAGATACATACGGAAGGTTGATGGTTGATGAGAATTTGAGAGTCAAGGGTCGAAAGAACATATTTGCAATTGGAGATATTACTGATATTCCGGTAAGTGCAAATTGTCACAATGTAATTATTTGGGTTTGTTCAGTTGCTGGTATCGTTTATTTTCTACAATTCTTGCCGTTCTGGGCTTAAACTAATAGTTTTGCCACAAACATGAAAGACATATAAGGTAAGAAAACGGCAATCAATTTTGAAATATTTCATTTTCTCACAGCGCTAACTGTTATAGTACTCTGTTTTGGTCTGTTCAGCTGTTTGCCGTAGGATTATGATACCCAATTTAAATGTGTTCTTTCAAACAAGTCATGCACTATAATTCATTCTATTCGATGTTTTTATAACAAATATAAGGGGAAAAACTTAGATGTGTAATCTTAGAAAAGCAAGGAAAGAAAAGGAAGTGTCATCCCAGAATATAGATCATCATTCAACGTGCATTTATCTCAAAAACATGCATCCTGATGCTATTGGTGCAGAATACTTTTTATTTTATTTCGTTTTGATGGGTTCTTCAACCCAAAAAAAAAAAAAAAAAAAAGAGTTTCTATGCATTAAGCAAACGGATCTTACAATAAGGCAACAAGTTAAGTATCATCATGCCATTTTGAATCTTCTGAAGTTTGCATCTAATCTTATGTGCTAATAATGTTCCATGAAAATTGGTATTGTAGGAAATCAAACAAGGATATTTGGCACAAAAACATGCTCTAGTGGCTGCAAAGAACTTGAAGCTATTGATAACAGGAGGAAAAGAAAGCAAAATGGCAATCTATGAGCCTAGCTCTGTGAAGGCAATTGTTTCACTTGGAAGGAAAGATGCGGTGGCACAATTCCCTCTCACTACGATTATTGGAATTGTTCCCGGCATGATCAAGTCCAGGGATCTATTTGTTGGGAAAACAAGGAAGCAAATGGGGCTAGATCCTCATGTTGTGCACAATTAAATTTGAGTGCTTGTGAATGGCTTGTATAAATACTTGGAAAAACAATTAAACTTGAGAGCTTGTGAGCAGCTAAACATGATTTAGCTCAAAGACTATGATGGTGTGGATTATATTACGTTGTAGAATTCAAAATTATTGTTGAATATCTCTTTTTTTTTTTTTTTTTTTTGTAGAAAGAGATTACTTGTTCAAACAATTTCCAGAAACTCACATCATAGCATCCACAATTACATTTTGCCTCATAAACTCCGGAAATTATTCCTACCTCATCCTCTTATCATTTGCTTAGCTAATGAGCCGTTTCTTTCCCAATACTATCCATATGGCTCACCTTGTAATAGCTGCCAAATCTTTGGAGTTCTTTGAATATCAATTTACCATGTTAATGTCATGTTTCGTACGCCTTTGGTTCNGGGGGGGGGGGGGGGGGGGGGATCGTACCTGCCCCCGTGTGACCAACGTCCTCACTACTGTTCCCTTTGTTAGGGTCCTTTAATGCGGTGTGCCTCTACGACGACGTCATTAATGTGGCGTGTTGCTCAGGTAGTAGTTCTATTAATGCGGCGTGGTTCTTCAATTTGCCTTACTCTATTGGTGCCTTTGGTGGTTCGTTGATGTTACCTTGTCAAAGGATCGAGGGTCCTTCTTGCTTCCCACTCGTTCATGTGAGTAGGTACTTGAGGGCGGGACGCTGTTCGAGGGATCTCCAGGATGGCGAGTCCCATCACCCCTGTAGTATGCTCTTATATGGGGGTTCGTGTTTGGCTCCGAAGTCTGAGGTGGTTCCTTGTAGCTTGGCAACCCTAGTAACGTTTCCCTTTCCGCCTTTGTTGGCAAGTCTTTCAATAACTATGCTTGTATTCGATGGCGTCCTTTCAGTTGCATCAATATTAAGGGCATCAAGCGGCTATTCGCCTTCACGTCGCTTCATGATGCGTATTCCCCGGGATGAGGCTGGCCTTCTTCATCTCAAGTTGGCGCTTGCCTTCGAGGCGAGGGATGGGCTACAAAGATCACTCGACAACCATCAGCAAGAGCTTGAGCGACTATAGGCTGACAACTTGGAGCTGCTCAAGAAGCAAGGCTCTGACGCTAGGTCGTACAAGTGGTTGTTGGGGGAGTTTGAGAAAATCTCTCAGTCTCTGATAGACAAGAGAAAGACCTTGGAAGATGAGAGGAAACGGAGGAAGGACTTGGCGACCTATCAGGCAGAAGCTAGAGGCGTTTTGGAGGCCCGTGACGCTACCATCCAAGGTCTACTGGAGGAGCTGCCATATGTCTGTGGTATCCGTAATGATGCCTGGTCGTTTGATTACACTAATGGCTAGGAAAGGATGAAGACTCATATCCCCTGGAATCCTTGAAGCAATCTGAGGGCTCTGAGTGTGCAAGAGCTTCCCCTGGATGAAGTGTTCGTGAAACGAGCTGCTCTCATCAGGAGGACCTATTCGCTTGGAGCCATAAGGACATGCCCGGAATAGCCCTCAAAGTCATACAACACAACCTTCCTGAGACTCCCAAAGAAATGAACTGTTGCACCCCTAGAATGCCAAACACTTACGAAAATTTTATTGCTAAAGCTAGCTTAATTATTGTAAATTTATGTTTTCATGCATACACTACAAATCCTAATGGAAGAGTTGTTGTGTTTCAACATCGAGTTTTAGAAGCGTAAGATGCTTAATATTGAGAGCAGCTCTTACCACGGAGCACCTTAAGCATCATCTTGCTACTGATACTTGCAGTGGCTTCTGGTTGATTCGAGTTTAAGGGAACGAACTCCAACGGCTTGTTTGGTTCCACCTTTCTAAGTCTCTACTCGTCTCAGATTTCGCCTTTTGCTGGGGCACAGACGGACGACGTGGTAAGGTGCAGTCATCCAACGTAAGGCATACCGCATTCACTTTGCCACTCAGAGTCACCTCTTCCTGGGTATGTTCTTGCCTCTCTTCCATGGCGTCCCCTCCTCCAATTCTAGGAACTTTGTTTCCCTATTGGTGAGCTGGAAATGTTTGTCAACACTATTGTTCTTTGAAGATCTGAGCTGTCTGGAATAGGTTGTCGCAGGCATACAAAGTATACGCAAGATCTACAAGGATCCCACAGATGGCGCCATTGTTAACGTCGTGTTTCGTACGCTTTTGAGACAGATTCCAGCAACTCAGGTCTTCGAAGCTGGGCCTACGAAAACGAAGAAGAAAGAAGCTGGAAGAGGGTGACCTTGGTGTTAGGGAGTCTCTGATGTTAAAGTCAGTAGAGTATTTTGGATGTTTTTAAATAATGAGAGAGTTTATAGAGCTTTCCTTGTACTTGGGGGATCGCTATTTATACTAGAAGTTTTTTTTTTTTTTTTTTTGGGGGGGGGGGGGGGGGGGGGGGGGAATCAGGACCTACGTCCTCACTACTATTTCCTTTGTCAGAGTCTTTACTATTTCCTTTGTCAGAGTCTTTTAATGCGGTGTGCCTCTGCGACGGTATCATTAATGTGACGTGTTGCTCGGGTAGTAGTATCATTAATGCGGCGTGGTTATCTGATTTACCTACTCTGCTGGTGCCTTTGATGGTTCGTCGATGTCACTTGTTACATGTGGGCAAGTACTCAAGGGTTGGACGTTGTTTGAGGGATCTCCAAGATGGCGAGTCTCATCCCCCTGCAGTCTGCTCCTATATGGGGTTTTGCTTTTAGGAGAGTCTACCTGTGGGCTGGGCCGAGGGGCCTATTTGCTCTGTGCGGGATCTTCTTTTCTTATTCTCTTAGTTACTCCTCACAGGCCACTAAAAGGGGGAAAAACCCTTACACACCGCATCACCCATACTAATATATATTAGGGGGAATAATGCTATTAATTCTCAAATGAGAATACATTTCAAATTAGATGGTGAAGTCCAATTCAAAATATATAATATAAAAAACTTGATATTTAATAATTAGTTAATTCATCTATGCACCAAGGCAACAATTCAAAATATTAAGCAATAAGCATAAGTTTATAACTTCATTTACATGGCCCTTGCATTAAATTTATTGTTTTGGTCTTGATCTCTCTCATATATTCTTTTTGTATTAATATTTAATATTAGGTCTTAATATCCAAAATATATTTCAAGTTCTTATGATTGTTAGAAACTATTTAAGACTCATCATGGAAGATTAATAAATGTTCTTCATTTGTGTTTCAATTATATTGAAAATGAGATTTTATGAAGTATATAAATTTCTTATATTTTTGAATGATTCATTATATTTTTTTTAAGTTGGCAAATAATGCTAAATTATTTTTTAAGTTGATAGATAATAATGATTTTTTTTTATTTTTATGAAGTACAAATCTCATATATATATATATATATATTAATAGTTTCAAAATGATACAGCAGTACAGGAATATTTTGTTCCAACACTTTGGGGTTCGTTTGGCAACACAAATATTCTTAAGTATTCTCATATATTTTCATATATTTCCTTCCCAAACATCACTCAAGCACAAATCATTTTTCATTTTCAAAATTTTAATTTTTTCATCTAATCATTACCTAATCATTACAACTTTTATAGTATTCCAAACAAAACACAAAAAATAATATTACTTTTTTCAAATTTCAAAATAAAAATTATATTAAAAAATTATGTTCAAATAATTTTTTAACTTTATAATATTTTTATTCAAATTTATTTCTCATTGTCCAAAATCTAATAAAACATTTTAACTTAAACTATTTCACTACTATATACATATATACTGAAATATCCTAAGTGTCTAAACAAACCCTTAAACCAAAATGGTTATGGAAATGGAATCCCAAAATCAAAGAAACTTTTATTGAGATTATGGTGAGAAAACGAGCAAAATCATCTCTGGATAAATTTTCTTTTACCTTCCATCCTAAGTAAGCCAAATGCCAAAGTAGGAAGAGAACTTCAACCTGGAGAGTCTTTCTCTTGTTTAGAGGCGAAAGTGGCTTCCTTCCTACAAAGGCGACAGTTTGTTTCTTGCAATTGTTCTTTATTTTATTGGCTTGCAACAGATTGGTTATTGGAGCTCTTTGATTCTCAAGTGTTGTGGTGATCTAATTGTCCGGTAATGGCAGAGGATATAACTAAATTATGGGATAAATTGTCTCTAACAAAAGAGGAGACTAGGGATGTGGTTGTAAGGAATGATGATCTTCATGCTACTTTTGAACGAGGCAAGTTTCGTCTGGTTGGAAAATTATTACAGACAAAAGAATCAATCGAGAGTCCTTCAAATCTACCATGTTGAAAGTATGGAAACTTGATTTAGTAGTGAATTTTATAGAGGTGGGTTTCAACCTCTTCCTATTGGAATTTTCTTTTGAAATTGCACTCCAACGTGTTTGGGATGGGCATCATTGATTGTTTGATCAATGTCTTGCCTGTTTTAAATACTTTGATGGCCTTACCCCTCCATCTGATTTGGTTTTTAAGTATACTTATTTTTGGGTTCAACTGCATAACTTGCCTTTGGTTGTATGAACTATGAAGTTGGATTCCAAGTTGGTGGTTCGATTGGTGAAGTGCTTCATGTTGAAGTGGATGACATGGGAACTGGGTGGGGAAGGTATTTACGTGTGCTTACTATGGTTGATTTTACTAAGCCTTTGATACGTGGTAAGATGCTTAATATTGAAGGTAGTAGAATCTTTATAAAGTTCAAGTATGAAAGGCTTCCCAGGATTTGCTTCCATTGTGGTCTGCTTTCTTGTGCTACTATGGGATGCCCTCAAAAAGTTATTGTTGGTCTTGAGGCAATGGTAAATAACATGCAATATGGAAGTTGGTTGAGAGCATCTGGAGCAATCTCATATATGGGACTCAATAGGTTTGTGCCAATTCTTACTCAAGGGATGGATTCCTCCATGGATGGGGGCAAGCATACAGTTTCTACAGATCTGCAAGGGGGATAACTGTTCTGAGCAGTTATTTGGTAGTNTGTGCTACTATGGGATGCCCTCAAAAAGTTATTGTTGGTCTTGAGGCAATGGTAAATAACATGCAATATGGAAGTTGGTTGAGAGCATCTGGAGCAATCTCATATACGGGACTCAATAGGTTTGTGCCAATTCTTACTCAAGGGATGGATTCCTCCATGGATGGGGGCAAGCATACAGTTTCTACATATCTGCAAGGGGGATAACTGTTCTGAGCAGTTATTTGGTAGTTACAAGAATAATAGTACAAGACTGGTTGGCAAGGGAGTTATGTCCACATGTCAAGCTATTGAGGATAGAGGCTTCTATAAGGAAACTGGCATAACCATCCCAATTAAGCAATCCAATCAGATTGCAAATGGTGATGTGTTCAATATGGCAAGTGGATCAAGCATAGATTTATCAAAATCTAAAGAGACGATGGCTTTTGCTGCTAATGCATTACATCCTATGATGCGAAAGACTACTGGGGGCTCAAGATTGGATGAAGCCTCGTGTAATTCTCTACTGAAATGGAAGAGGCAGATTAGAAATGGGGATAAGAAGAGGATTGTTGAATCTATGAAGGTTGTGAGGACTCGTAATAGGAAGTCTGCGTTAAAAGGTACTGACTTATCTTCTAGTTTTCCTTCAAAAACAAATAGGAAAACTAGATCTAAGAGTCATGATATTTGTGTATTCGCAGAGGCTGTTATGCAGCCCTGCCGAAAAGAATGAGTCTCTTAAGTTAGAATTGTCGGGAGATTAGCAACTCTCGAACAGTTTGGAATCTTGATTGTGTGGTCAAGATTCAGAAGACATTTATTGTCTTCTTAATGAAAACAAAAGTCTTACATTATTAAGTAGAATACTTAAAAGGTAGAATGGGTTTTCAAGGCTTATTTACAATGGATGTGATTGGTTTGAGTGGGGGTTTGGCACTGTTTTGGAAGGTAGACTTGTCCTTAAATATTCAGTCTCTCTCACAAAGGCATATTAATGCATGGGTGAACCTTAAGGAGGATATCCACTAGATGTTGACCTGCTTCTATGGTCATCTAGAAACTGACCAAAGAATGACTGGCTATAATATATTGCGATCTCTTAAGCAGATTGACCCCCATAAATGGTATGTATAGGTTATTTTAATGAACTTTTATATGGTTATGAGAAATGTGGAGGGGCAGGGAGATATTCTAACCAAATGAACCAGTTTCAACAATGCTTGCTGAACTACCAATTAAGTGATCTGGAATTCAGTTGTGGCTTTTTCACTTGGTCTAATAAAAGAAAGGATGCTAGTTTCACAAAGGAGAAGTTAGATTGTGCAGTGGCCTCAAAACAATGGTGTGAAACTTTTGGAGATGGCAATGTTCAAGTTCTCTCTACTTTAGCCTTAGATCATCTCCCAATAATGATTATTATATTGCCTCAGCATCTGCAAAGGGTGTACCACAGTAGATTTCAGAAATATAAAGTCAGTTGGTCTACCTATGAGGACTGCATACAAGTGGTTCAAAGGATGTGGCAACAAGACATTGTACAAAGGGGTATTTCAAATCATTTATGCATAAACTAAAAAAGGGTATGACAACTTTGAGGTCTTGGAGTAAAGGAAAAGAATCACTTTCAGATTCTGTGCTACAAATGAAACTCAACAGATTGCATACCTTACAACAGCCTTTATCTGCAAATTCTGTTGAAGAGATTGCACACCTATAGAAACAGATTGACATTTTGTTGGAAAGAATTAAGTTAAAGTGGAAGCAAAGAGCTAAGGTTCATTGGCTTCAGAAAGGGGATAGTAACACAAAGTACTTTCGCTTTTATGCCACTCAGAGGAAGAAAATGAATCAGCTAAAGAGGATTGTGGATGAAGAGGGACATGTGTATACCAATCCTGAGGAAATTGGCCATGCATTCACTGCATATTATAAATCATTATTTACTTCTTCTAACCCTTCCAATATTGATGTTTGTCTAGCCCATTTAACAGAAAAATAACTGTTGAGATGAATAAAAGACTATTGCAGCCTTACACAGAATCAGAGATTGAAGATGCTCTATTTTAGATGGGTCCTCATGAAGCTCCTGGTCCAGATGGATATGGAGCATGTTTCTTCCTAGATCATTGGGCAGTAGTAAAAGAAGAGGTATGTGAAGCTATACTTTCCTTTTTGAATTCAAAGAAGTCAATTGCTGCAGTGAACTTCACTCATTTGGTCATGATTCCAAAAAAGACTCACTCCCAATCTATTGCTAATTATAGACCGATAAGTTTTGCAATGTCATGTATAAGTTGATATCTAAGGTTTTGGCCAATAGATTGAGAAGGATATTACCAAGGACCATTTCACCAACTCAAAGTGCTTTTGTGCCTGAACATTTAATATTTGATAATATTTTAGTAGCTTATCAAACCCTTCATACAATGAATAGCAGAATATTTGGCCATAAGGATTTTATGGCACTAAAACTGGATATAAGCAAAGCTTATGACCATGTGGAATGAGAGTTCGTAGAAGCTATTATGAGAAAGCTAGGCTTTGCTGAAAGTTGGATACATTTGATCATGGAGTATGTCTCTTCTTCATCCTTTTCAATTATGGTAAATGGATCCCCTCAACAAGGTTTTGGACCACACAGAGGGTTAAGACAAGGTTTTCCTCTCTCACCTTACTTATTTATTTTATGTGCTGAAGTATTAAGCTGCCAATTGCATGTTGTTGAACATCATAAGTTGATTACTGGAGTGCCAATTGCTTGAGGGGTGATGTCTATGAATCACCTATTTTTTGCTAATGACAGTTTAGTATTTTTTCGAGCAAATATGGAGGAGTGGGATAGACTGAACCAGATCCTAAGCTTGTATGAAGAGGCTTCAGGCTAAAAGCAAAATAAAGAGAAAACATCCTTGTTTTTTAGCAGGAACACTAAAGTTACAACAAAGGCCTATCTTATGGAAATTGCTAGGCTCCAAAGCACCTCTAATCTTGATAAGTATCTAGGCATGCCTAACTTGGTAGGCAAATCTCGTGTAATGGCATTTCAGAGCATCAATGATAAAGTTAGGAGCAAGATTGGAAACTGGAAGAACAAATTTATGTCTCAAGCAGGAAGGGAAGTCTTAATTAAAGTTGTATTCCAGTTAGTACCAACTTATTGCATGAGTGCATTCCTCTTGCAAAAAACTTTGTGTAAGAAACTTAATGCTTTGGTGGGAAATTTCTGGTGGGGTGAAGTAGAAGGTAAAAACAGAATGCATTGGGCTCCACAGAATGACTTATGTACTAGAAAATAGGTGGGAGACTGTGGTTTTAGAGACTTAACAGGTTTTAATCATGCTCTACTTCCTAAATAGGCATGGAGATTTTTTATCTGCACCAAATTCTTTGCCTAGCAGAATTTTCAAAGTCAAGTATTTTGCAACATCATCAATTCTCCAAGCTCAATTGGGGTCAAAACCATCTTTTGTATGGAGAAGCATATGGTAGGCACCAAACTTGCTAAAGGAGGGGCTTATATGGCGTGTGAGGGATGGCAGAACTATACATATATGGTAGGATAAATGGATACCAAGGGGGAGATCCTGTATGATCCAATCTCCTAGACAATATTTGGATCCTAATGCTTTGTAGTGCAGCTAGTTAATTAGCAATCTGGTTGGTGGAATGTGGAGTTGGTGAAAGTTGTATTTAATGAAACTAATTATGCTGCAATTTTACAGCTTCCAGTGAGTATCCTTGGTATAGCAGATCAGCTAATCTAGAAAGGTACTCCTAATGGTATTTTTTCTGTTAGGAGTGCCTATTATATGTATATGGCAATGAAGTTGGAAAGAAAGGGTGAAACCTCAACCAAAGGGGATTCTGTGAGGTGTTGGAAACCCTCAACCATATGGAGAGCTTGTACTAATTCTCTTCCCACAAAAATGAATCTTCAGAAGAGGGGTGTTATTAATGACCCATTGTGTCCTGTTTATTTAAGAGAGAATGAATCTATTGGCATATACTATGGTCATGCCCTGCTGCTATGGATGTTTGGCGCTTGTCTCAAAGAGTTTGCAAAAACTGTCTATTTTTCAGCTTGATACATAGCTCAGCCTTATGGACTAGAAGGAATTATTTCATTCATGAACGCAAATTTCAGCATCCATCATCATTATTTTAGTATGAAGTCAATGACTGCAATGCCTATCAGCAAGCCATGGAGACCATTTCAAACACAACTGGACCAACTTTACCTTGTATCACTTGGTGGAAGTTACCTTAAGGGGATTGGGTAAAGCTCAATTGGGATGTGGCAATCTAGAAAGAGGTACATAAGATTGGAATAGGTATTGTTATAAGGGATTTGGATGGTGTTGTGCTTTTGAACCTGATGAAACCCTTGAATTATTGTTCTGATTCTACTTTGGCTGAGGCAATGGGGATATGGGAAGCAGTTAAGCTGTGCAAGGAATTGAGCCTTACTAAATGTTTGTTAGAAGGGGATTCCTCTCAAGTAGTTAATGGCATTAATGCCATTCTTCATCAACATGACAATGTGGGAGGGCAAAATCCTCTTATAAGATATCAGAAGCTTGCTAGAAGGGATTAGGTGGTAGCTTCGACATGTCAAGAGGGAGGCAAATCCGGTTGCACATGTTTTGCCTAAGGAGGCTTTGTAGCTTAATATAGAAAGGATAGATGTTAATGTTGCTATTCCTTGTATTTGTGCACTTGTTATAAGTGACTGTAATTATCAGTAACCTATGAAGGTCTCTGCCAAAGTAGGAATATAGAGGACGATGCTTATATAAATGGGCATACAGTGGCAACAAAATGCATCCAATATGTCGTCCACGACGTACACTTGTTGCACAAGGGTCACGTGAGCTAGCTTTAGCTCTAGTCATGCAAGAAAAAACGACCATTTATAATGTATTATTTATAATAAATATAGACTTATTTTAATAAAAAATAATATTTATACAAAAAACAACTGATCATAAATATATATTATTTTTTTATATAGTGAGTGATCAACCATCTTGTAAGGAGATTGTTGTTTGATGGACTCGTAATTTTGTTTAGGCCCGTTCTAAACTCTATTGCTTCAGGACTTGGAATTGGGACTTTTTAGCTTATGGGCTGCAAGCTCTTGATTTAGTTGGGCAAATTTATTTTCTTCTTCCTCTCTTTTCTTTTGACAAATACCTATTAATTCAATAATGGTTAACATATAAAAATATTACAGAAAAATCCTTAATAATGTTAAAAATCCATTATGAAATCCTTCTATTAATTAATTAAGGGAGCTTGAAATGTCAATATGTGTTGATATCGCAGGAAAGGTATGTGTTGATATAGGTAGGTGCTGATCCCACTCTTCGTTGTGGCGGAGGTCGGGGTAATTTATTCGGTAGGGTCATGAGGCCAATCCCGCTCTCCTGTATGGGAGGGATAAGGCTACCCTTGGACCGACCTTTCTCTATAGTATCTCAAGGGAAGGTAATTTCTGGCAATTTGAGAATGGACTCTCACCCGCCTATTGACATCCCCAAAGAAGGTAAATTTTTATCTTCAAGCTGCTAAAGGCTAACTCGCACTCTGCTGTGCGAGGGATAAGGCAACCCTTAGGCCTGCCTTTCCCTATGGTGCCCCGTGGGGAGGTAATTTGTTGATGATCTTGTTGCCCTAGATTTCGTTAGTCTCTCTTTTTTATTGTTAGCGCCTTACTGGTAATACGAAAGCATGGAGCAAATGTTTTGCATTGCCTGAAAGGTCGCATTTTATTAAATAAAAAGAAATGTACAAGCTAGATGAAGAGGTGTTACAAAATTGAGGGACACATAATTTCAGTCTGGGGAGGTCGTCGTCCATCCTTCTTTCTGAAACCATGCACCATCCCTTCCCTCTCAAAATTGGCAAGGCGAGGTGTAGACGGAGGCCCGCCGCAGTTTCTTTGATGGTGCTCGGTCTATCTTGTTCTATTGTTGTCGTCCAAGGCGAGCCCTTCATCTTTCTGTTTCAGCTCCTGGATGTAGCATTCCCTTGTCAATACTTGCTCTCCTCAGACTTCCCCCACTCCCTAGGGAGTTGGGACCTTCATTTTGAGGTGGTAGGTCGATGTGACGGCCCTTAAGCTATTGAGAGTGGGCCTTCCGATGATGGTGTTGTATGCCGACAGAGTTTTAACCACCAGGAAATCGACCATAACAGAGGTTGTGCAAGGGCTACTCCCTATAAGGACGGATAGCGTGATGGTTCCCACCGGTTGGACAATGCTTCCAGAGAAGCCTTTTAAGGGCATGGGGGTAGGTAGCAGCCGGAAGGCCTCAATATCCATCTGGACGAAGGCTTCCTAGAATAGGATGTCCGCGAAATTCCTGTTGTCGATGAGGATTCTGCGGGTGATGAAGTTGGCTACAAGCATTGTGACCACTAGGGCGTCTTCATGAGGGTACAAGCATTGTGACCGGAGTAGGGTCACCCCTTAATTGTTTGGCTGGATGATACTCAGCCGAGTATACCTAATAGTATCGGGCCCGTTTGTCATGTGCTTTCCTACTCAACAAGGTGATGCCCCTACTTGCGGACCCTCCAGCTATGGTTCAAATTTCTCCAAGGGGGGCTTGCTGGCTTGGTGGCGAATAGGGGCAAACTGGTGGTGGCTCCCTTATTGCTAGTCGTTAAGGGTTGTTCGCCTATCTATTCCAGTCGCCTCGGTCTCGACTCCTTTCCCTTGATCTTCCTCTTCTCTCTTGCTCCTATATTCTAGCTGGGGAGCGGCAACACCTTTGCTATTTTGCATATTCCTTCCTTCCTCCTTGGGAAGAGCAGTCTTCGGTATCGTGTGAGGTGGATTGATGGTACGTGCAGTAGCGGCGCATCTTTCCCCAGTTGTCTTCCTTTTGAATGGCAAACATGGGCCGGTCGTACCGTCGTCCAAGTCCCTTTGCTGGGACTTCCTTTCTCTGCTTCTCCTGGGAGACTTTTTTCCATTTTTCCTGGGGCTTGGCCTTGGTCGGGGTCTTCTCCTTCCGCTTTGCACACTCCACTTCCTTCCTTCTTGGCTCCGTCAAAGCCCAGAAAGTATCTTCTGCATTGATGAAGTTATCGGCCCGGTCCATGAATTATTGCAATGTTATGGGAGTCCGTATGGCTAGCTTTGCCATAAACTGGGAGTGTGGCCAGACTCCTCCCAGGAGCGCCGCCAAGGTTATCTTCTTGCCTTGGTCGTCAATGGTCACGCGCTCTTTGTTGAATCGGGCTAAGTAGAACTTCAGACTTTCGTCCTCTGTTTATTTAATAGTAAGGAGGTATGCAGCCGGACGCTGCCTCTTCCGACTGGACATGAACTGGGTTAGGAACAACCTCGCTAACTTGCCGAAGCTATCCATTGATCCAAGTGCCAATGACCAAAACCATAAACGTGCCGACCCTTTCAAAGTCAATGGAAACGGCCGGCAAGCTATTTCGCTAGGGAAGTCGTGCAGCGTGTTGTGAGCCTTGAAAGTTTCTAAGTGCTCGAGGGGGTCCCTTCCTCCATCATACATATCCATAGCAGGGACTCTAAATTTCAGTGGCAAAGGAACCGCCATTACTTCTTCAATATAAGGTAGACCCGTGCTTGTGAGCAACTAGTCTACCGTTGACGACATACCAACTTTCCTTGTTATTTCCTCGTATTTCCCTTTGAGGCTGCGGAGCTCGTCCTGCATGCTTTTTTGCTCCTTATTCTTGTTCAGTCCAGCATGCAATCCTACGTGCTCAGTGTCACTGCATCCTGCCCCACTGTCTTGCTCCCTTTGAGGTTTTTTTAGTTCCGCGTTCTCTTTGCAAAGTATCTCTACTTCGCCAATTAGTTTCGTCACCCACTCCTCCATGGTTTCAACCTTGCTTTCGTGGCATCTCCCATATCTCTCCTGAGTTGCTTTCGTGGCATCTCCCATATGCATGAGAAGAACACGCAAGATCTATTACGATCCCACAGACGGTGCCATTGTTAACATCGTATTTTGCACACCTTTGGGCCAAGGTTCAGCAACTTAGGTCTTTGAAAACGGGTCATACACAAGACAGAAAAGACTGCGGTTTGAGAGGGTGGCCTTGGGGCTGAGTAACCTCTGATGCCAAAGTTATTAAGTATTCTTGGAGTGTAGCAAATAAATAAGAGAGTTTAAGGATCAGAGAGAGTATTCTCATACTTGGAATATGCTATTTATACTACCAGTCTGAAGAGTAGATCGTGCCTGGTTTCCTAAATTATGTGTTTCCCGTTTATGTTCCTTTTGTTAGAGTCTTTAAATGTGGCGTGGCTCTGCGACATCATCATTAATATGACGTGTTGTCCTGGTGGCAGAATCATTAATGCAGTGTGGTTCTCCAACATTCTCCTCTCAATCAGCCTTCCCTCTAGTCCGTTCATGCCTTCTCTATCAGTAGATCAACGGTTTCACGTATATCATATCTGCTATTCGAGCGGGCACTCGAGGACTGGACACTACCCGAGGGATCCTCAAATCGACAAGTCTCATCCTCTGCAGCACCATCCCTCCTACAAATCATGTATAAAGGAGCCTTCTAGTGCGCCGAGTTAATGACTTTCTGCTCCAGGTCGGACTGGCTTAATTGGGCCTCTTGGGTATTGTGGGGAAAATCCCCTTATAACTGCAAATACTATTTTTGAATTAATAATACTGTAGTTTGAAGGTTGATTTTGCATGATAGAAGCTGGTGATCGAGTGATTGATATTGTAGTACTTTTCCAGCTTTCTATATTAGAGAAAAGCTATAAAAGAAATTTACACCATATACTTTTATTTAATTAATATATAATTTATTATTTTTATTATTCTATTTGAATATTTAAAAATTAAAATAAAAATACATTATTAATCAAGTGAATAGTAGAATTCTCTTCCGAAATAATATCCCAAATACCGATCCTTTGGCTTTTAATTAATGTACGTTTTTATTGACGCAGAAGAAAGACGGATATGATCATTGGGGTTAATTTGTAGTTGGACTTTGAGCTTGACATGACTCCATCTCCATGCTTGCTAGCTGTACGTGCGTAGATTACAATGATCATTCCAAGGAACGTAAAGATCTTTTCAATAGTAACTCGGTTTACACTCCTTGCATACATTCTAATTATCTTCCTGCTATTTTGTTTTTATTTTTTATTTGTAATTTAGAAGAATGGAAAATATTATACATTCATGTAGAGTTTTAAATATGATATATATATATATATATATTCTTAGCAAGTTAAGCATTGCATAAATAAACTAAACGATTACATTAATACAAGACAGTGGGATGGGAGTTTCCAACAATCATCCCAAACACAGCAAAAGCAGCACTAAAAAAAAAAAAAAAGGTTATTAAGTCAAAAGCTTGACTTCAACCCATTCCTATAGGGAGAAGCCGCTTTAAAGCGGTTTTAACATAGCCTGATAAACAGACTACAAACCTATGACTAAAAATCGTAGTCGAGAAGGGTGCGCTACATTTTGTTGATCTGGTCCAACTATAAGAGACTATTACGATCACATCGTCTTGATCGTTGGTTAGGGAAAAAAGGAACATAAGAGAATAGTAACCTAAAGATGACCCGATACACTGGCAAAGGACACCACCGACGGTGGTGGCGCATGTGGGACATACGCCACATTGAGGAAAAAAGGAGCACGTGAATATGAAAGATCCGAAGCCGTTGGCCTCGATGGTGCCGCGCATGGCAACAGGAATTTACTCCCTATGGTGCGATGACGTGTGAGCCACACGCGCCACTCTTTTCGATAGATTTCTTCCACTGTCCTACAGATTGACGGTTGGAGAGTTTGTTGGAGAGGCACGTAGTGGTTGAATATCGCTAGCAAGCAGCAAATCGGAACATCTTGATATTATCACCGGAAATTTTAAAAGGAAAACGAAAATAAACCTATAAATATGGGCTTGGCGAGCGGAGGGGGTGGAGAGAAAACTCTGGGGAGAGAGAAATGGAGAAGTAGCTTTTTTCTCTTTTTAAATATGATATTTATTATCATTGGTGCAGGTTTTTGAAATAATATATTAAATATTTAATAGATATTATAATATTCACGTGGCCATGGCAAGGGACTCCAAGGGGGAAAGAGATTGTCCCACATCAGCTAGTAGTGGTCCTTCTAGTGGCTTTATATTGAGAAAGACACCCTCTCATTCACAAACGCTTTTCTTGGCGCGAGTTTTAGCAGATTTATCAAAATACTTCGTTAACAGATAAAAAATAGTAAAAAAGTCAAATATAAAATGTAATTTCTTGGTGGATGGTTAATTAGGGATGAAATTTCTAGATCAATCAATAAATAGTCATTTTTGTTCTTTTATTCTTTTGTTTTTTTTTTTATAGAGAGGGAGAGTGTAGATTTCCAACTTTTTTTTGGTCTATTGACTTGATAAGATTTAAAGGTAAGACTAGATACTCATATCCAATTTTGTTGGATATATAACAGGAAACTACTGATTTATTGAGAATCAGTTGTTCAATTGAAAACAAAACCCATAAAATAATTAGGTACTATTTGATAAGTTTTAAGAATATTATTACAAAGAAGAAAAATGATCTGTATAATTCTAGATATTGAGAGTCTCGCACTCCCTTCGATTGAAAAGTAGATAAATCTAGAATTTACATAAAAAAAAATTTAATTTTTAATAATAAACTTTACAATTTTTGAAATGGAATGAGCCGAATTTATATATTCTAAACCAATATAGTATCTCTTTAGACACTTAGGGTCAGTTTAAATACAAATCTCTTACAATCTTATTTAATTTTAATTAATAATTTTATTATTATTTATAAATTATTTTAATTAATCTTATTTTATTTCACTATTCGACCCTTAATTAGCTTTCAAATTAACTTATTACATCTTTCTCAAAAATATTTCAATCAAATCTATACTAATTATATAATTAGTAGATTGATTTGTACTAAAAAAAAAAAAAAGAAGAGAAAAACCTAAGTAAATGATTATGAATTTTAGAATTACAGATAGCTTTTAATTAGGAGGGTGTTTAATTTGCTTATAATATTTTTTATGTCAGAAAAAAAATTGAACAAGACATCTTCCATCTGCGTTATCAAAACCCCATCAATCAATCTCTTATTCCATCATGCAAAATCTTCTCCTCGATCGATTACACACCATATACATACATAAACACTAATCATGTACGTACCATCATCACGATTCACCGCCTCAGCCATTCAATTGTCAACTATTTTCAATTTTTATAGATCTTATCTCAATTTATTATTTAAATATTTTTTAAAAAATTTTTTCACACACTATAACAAGAAATAATAATAAAAAAAATTACAAGAAAAGAACTGTAAATAAAGAAAAAGAGAAACAATGAATAAAATTTTTTTAGATTGATAAAATAGTTCACTCTATATATAAAGAATAATTTAATTTATAATTTCTTAGCTACTATTTAAATAATAAGATGAAATGAAATGATTTTAAATAAAAATTAAAAATTAAATAAAATATTATTAAAATATTAATTTATAATATTATTATTATTTAAAAATTAGAAAAAATTGAATTAAAATTTAAAAAAACTGAAAATTATTTATTTTATTTTATTTACAATTTTAAAAAAATTATAATTATTATAAGATAAAATAAAATAAAATAAAATAATTTCTCAATCTAAAACATAGCCTTAATAATAGATAAGCTATTGAGAATTGTGCCATTTGCTTGCTGGCCAGCCCATCCCCGGCCGAGAGTACAACACTAAAAAGGAATATATATTTGATTTCTGCAAATTAAGCGACACAGCTCGAAACGAAGCCAGAAAATCCCATATAGAGGCAGAGGCAGAGAGCGAGGTAGGAATCAATTAAAGGTATAACGGAAAACATATGATCGTACAGTTGGAATATCACCGTATGACGTCAGTTTCTTTCTCGATCATCGAGCTCCAGGTGGGCGGGTGTCGACGGTCGGACGTCACTGACGACGGCGCTGTCATTCAGTATATTATTTCAGGTTTAATAAATTATATGTAGATATCTGATTCGGGCAGAGGGTCATTCGCTTAATTGTGTCATACAATCTCTAAAAAAGTCGATCATTTCTCCCAGAAATGGCGGCATGAGCAATCATTTGCGGAGCTTTTACAGCTTCTATAAATTGGGGTCACTCCCCCACTAACCCTTTACTGCCTAGCTTGCTTATATCGTTCTCAGAAACTTGCACTGCATTCGTTTGAAGACATTGTAGCACATTCTAGGCTTACTCGTACGTCCCTAGCTAGCTTGAGATGTCGTCAAAATCGATGTTTATGTTTGTGGTGTTCGTTCTCGTTCTGGGAAGCTTGTTGCTCAAATTCGGTCCATCTCTTCCCCTCCTTATCGCTATCTCTCTCTTCCTCTCACATACTTACATCTCACGTATATATGTATGTATACAAGAAATATTGTGATAGATCTCTGTTTTTTATTTTTGTCAACTTTTTGGCAGATTGTAATGGAAGGTATGGAAGCTTTTACGCCAAGGCAGCTGTTTCCTCAGAGAGAGAGAACAGTCGAAAGGTCCGTTTTACATTTTTCGAGAGTCCCTTCTTACATTTTCGTTTGCATACAAGTTTCAAACGTACATTCATGATCTGCACTCTGTTTGTACATGCAGCTGCTTGCTGGTTTGAAGTACAAGAAAGAGACTGTGAAGGTGAAGGGAGGCCTGCAAGCATCAGCCACCGGTAGTAATGGCGGGAGCTTTCAGGGTTGGGAGTTGAGGAGGGTTCCCTCTGGTCCAGACCCGTTGCACCATAACGGGGGTAACCCAACAAAACCTAGAACTCCTTGAAGTACTACTGAAAGTGAAAGCTCATTTCAAGTAGTAGATCATGATCTGAGGCTCGCCTTGAATGGAGCTAGATTTACTTTTTGCTTGGCTGGCTAGCTAGCTAGTTTGCTTTTGACTTGGAAATAGGTTCTTCTTGTGTAGTTTTCATGCAAGAATGTTAAGATTTCCCTTTTTCTTTTCTGTTTGGGCCTTCTTTTTGGGTAACAGATGTTTGTCTGTCTTAGCACTTGATGTATGTTTGATATATAATATATAAATATATATATATATATATGAAATGAATCATGTATATATATATGGTTTGCGCTGGGAAATCTTTTTCCTTTTTGCTTGTACTTTTGTAGTACCTATGCTATATATCTATCCTGTTAGGATGTCACAAAGCATCCTGGCCTGCAGTTGTTCAATATGATCTCATCATCAAGCTTATTAATAAAACCATATTATCTACATCTTCTGTTTGAAAGAAAATAGAAAAATATAAACTTGGCTAAAAGTGGCCGTGTGTCAACAAACAGTCTGCAATTATATTAATAAAATATAAAAAAATAATAAAAATAACTGTATATAAAATTTTTAATAAAACAAAATTAGAATTTAAAAGTAAAATGGGCTGTACATCATTAATGAGACGGATGTGATTGGTTTAAGGCGGGGATAGAAACCTTGTCAAAGTCAAAAAATGACCAATTATTATATATATATATTCGACTCTCGTTCAAGTCCGGATGGGAATGGAATCAAGGAAGGAACTCTGACAATATCTGCACATTTCTTATATATATATCGATGATGGACGGGGGGGAGAAGTGACAATGCTGACGTTCCAAACAATGACTGCAGAGGGATAGCAAGCAGTAAGACGTTAAAAAGCCGAAAGGACAGACGTGCTGCCCGCATAAACGTACAGCTAGCAGAAACGGCTGAAGTCGAGGAAATTAGATTAAACTGTACATGATGCCTTGGGGAGAACAGATAGATTTGTTTCATGTCAATCAATGCAATGCATAAAACAATCATATATATATATATAATATATTAATATTATTAGCAGTTGAAAAAATCTTTCTACCGGACCAAAGTCACCAAACCATGAAGTTATTCACGTGTTCCTTTCACTTCACAAGGTGATCAGAGGTATTAACCATATCTTTTAAGTATTACAACAAGATTAGAAATCTTTATTTTTCCTCATTGTGAATATTTGAGAGACAATGCTCATTTTTTTTTCTATATTATGATCATAATCTAGATGGGCATATGTATGCTGTTAATGGTGCATGTATTTAATATTTAGTTTGGACGAGGCTAGAGAGTGGTGTGTTGACCATTTTTTACGAAGACGTTTATGAGAAACGAGTCTATCACTTAAGAGTCTTTTAAGTGATCCATCACTCTTCCATCATGTTCATAACTGATTTCATGAAAATAGGATCACGTGAGACACGTAAACATCGAAATTTGATGGAGGCTTCGGCTATAAATACAGTGTTTGGTCCCCAGACTCACTCACTCAATTCCCTTCGGTATTACACCATCTAAATAGAGTGGAGAAGAGTTTGAAAGTGTCAAATACAGAGAGAAACGCAGCAAAACAATGAATATCATCNTAAACGTACAGCTAGCAGAAACGGCTGAAGTCGAGGAAATTAGATTAAACTGTACATGATGCCTTGGGGAGGACAGATAGATTTGTTTGATGTCAATCAATGCAATGCAGGAAACAATCATATATATATAATATTAATATTATTAACAGTTACCGGACCAAATTCACCAAACCATGAAGTTATTCACTTGTTCCTTTCACTTCACAAGGTGATCAGAGGTATTAACCATATCTTTTAAGTATTACAACAAGATTAGAAATCTTTATTTTTCCTCATTGTGAATATTGAGAGACAATGCTCATTTTTTTTTCTATATTATGATCATAATCTAGATGGGCATATATGTATGCTATTAATGGTGCATGTATTTTGTATTTAGTTTGGACGAGGCTAGAGAGTGGTGTGTTGATCCTTTTTTACGAAGACGTTCGTGAGAAATAAATCTATCACTTAAGAATCCTTTAAGTGATTCATCACTCTTCTATCATGTTCATAACTGATTCCATGAAAATAAGATCGCGTGGGACACGTAAACATCGAAATTTGATGGAAGCTTCGGCTATAAATACAGTGTTTGGTCCCCAAATTCACTCACTCAATTCTCTTCGGTATTACACCATCTAAATAGAGTGGAGAAGAGTTTGAAAGTGTCAAATACAGAGAGAAACACAACAAAATAATAAATATGATGGGAACCAAGGTGGGCCTAGTCTTAAAGATATTTAGCAAGTTCCAGATAGGCCAATTACAAGAATTGATGCAATTCACTTGGGACGAGTTTAGGAAGAGCCCAATATTCAAGATGAGCTTAAAGGATAAAGATTCATTTTTTATTCATTTGATAAGCTATAGAAATGGCTACAACATGACTTAAAAGTTTTGGACACTTGAAGGTTTTAAACTTGTTTAATTCATTTAAATGACTTATTTTATTAGTTTAGAATAATTAGATTTATTAAGGGGCACCTATTCAAGGGCAAGTTGAGAAAATTATTATTTTTTATGAACTAGGGTTTTTGGGAAGACCTTGTATTTTTGGCCAAGGGCTTATTTGAAAAGTAACTTTTTAGGAACTAGGGTTTCAAGAGGTTACTGTGCTCGAGTACTGTAGCGTCGTACTGTAGCTGTGGCACTGTTCACTCAGGGGTATTTTTGGAAGATGGTTCATTATTTTGGTTAGGATTTTAATTAGGTTTTAGTTTAAATTCTCTTTGTTGCCTCATGTTATGAAGTTTATGAAATTTGATGAATTTCTTCATTGTGAGTTGAGTTTTACTCCTCTTGTTCTTAATTGAACTTTTGAACTTATCAAAAGTAAATCACAACCTTTGTGGCGTTCCTCCTTTGTAATCTGGGTTCTTGAGACTGATTCTTCAACGGATCTAGATTTTAATATAGAGAACTGCTAGGTACAGTCTTGAGTTGGGGCTTGCTTGCGGACGAATGTACTTAATAGTAATTTATTCTTTAAATTATAACGAAATGTTAAAAAGGCCCTTAAGCTCAAATGATCAGATCCAGTTTTCTTCCTTCCCTCCCTTCAGCGATTTGCCTCATTCGGCCTGAAGAGGTTCTCAACTTATTATTTTATCTTTACTTTTAGGCTTCAATCGAGTTTTCTAGAATTTCNAATATTTATTTAGGCCTCAATTTTAACGTAAATATGTAATCTATATTCAGTTACACAACCTGCAAATTTCTCAGATATTCGTTATGATATTCCTGAACTTAAAAGAGATAACTATAAGGTCTGGAACGAGAGAATTCTTCTTCATTTAGGGTGGATGGATATAGACTGCTATTAGGAAAGACGAACCACCAGCACTCACTGATACCAGCAATGCAGCAGCCATTGCACTTTATGAGAGATGGGAGCGATCTAATCGCCTCAGCATGATTTTCATTAAGACTAGAATTTCTGTTAGTATTCGAGGTTCTATCGATTAACATGAAAAGGTCCGAGACTTACTAAAGGCCATTGATGAACAATTTGTCACTTCAGACAAGGCACTAGCAAGCACCTTAATCATGAAGTTCTCATCCGTAAGGCTCACCAGTGTGAAAGGTGTGCGTGAGCGCATTATGCAAATGAGGGACAATGTGGCTCAATTGAAGAAACTCGAGGTTGAAATGTCGGAGTCCTTCCTGGTGCACTACATCCTGAACACCCTTCCGCATCAATATGGACCCTTCAAAATCTCATACAACACACATAAGGATAAATGGTCAATTAATGAACTCATGACCATGTGTGTTCAAGGGAAATGGAGACTGATGATGGAACAGAATGAAAGTGCAATGCTGGCAATGCATGGAAGGGGCAAATCTCAAGCCAAATTGAAAGGAAAAGGAAAAATACCACCCCAAGGTTGTATTAAAAAAGATTTCAGGTGTTTCTTCTGTAAAAAGAAGGGACACATAAAGAATGAATGTGCCAAATTCCAGAAATGACTGGGAGACAAAGGTAATCCAATCTCACTTGTTTGTTATGAATCTAATATGGTTATGTCAATATTAACACATGGTGGATTGATTCTGGATCAACAATCCACATTTCAAATTCCTTGCAAGGTTTGCAAAACTTAAGGAAGCCGGTGGGAAGTGAGAGAAGCATCTTATTAGGAAACAAGATGGGCTCGCATATGGAAGCTGTAGGAACTTGCTATTTAATTTTATCTAGTGGTTTTGTTTTAAAGTTTGAAAATACCTTTTAGGTTCCAAGTTTCTCTAGAAACTTGATTTCAGTTTCAAGACTAGTACCTTTTGAATATTCCTTTAATTTCTCAAATTCATCATTCAGTTTATTTTATAAATCTGGTTGTGTTGGGAATGGTATTTTGTCTGATGGTCTTTACTGCATTAATTTTCAAAACAAAATCACTTATGATTCAATGCATGTTCACACTAGCACTAAAAGATATGTTATTAATGAGGATTCCTCTAAATTATGACACTGGAGATTAGGTCATATCTCCATAAATAGAATTAAAAGATTAATAAATGAATGGGTACTTAATACTATGGATTTTACTGATTTTGAGACTTCTGTAGACTGCATAAAAGGAAAGTAGACCAACAAGTCAAAGAAATGTGCCAATAGAAATTCAGACATATTAGAGATCATACATACTGATATATGTAGTCCAGACATGGACTCACATGGTCAGAAATACTTCATCTCTTTTATAGATGATTACTCGCGATATATGTATCTCTACATGCTTCATAACAAGAACAAAGCATTAGATGCCTTCAAAATCTTTAAGGCTGAAATAAAGAAACAATACGGTAAGCAAATTAAGATCGTGAGATCAGATAGAGGTGGAGAATATTATGGTAGATACATAGAGAATGGACAAGCACCTGGGCCATTTGCAAAATTTCTTCAAGAGCATGGGATTGTTGCCCAATACACCATGCCTGGTTCACCGGACCAGAATGGTGTAGCAGAAAGAAGAAACCGAACATTATTGGACATGGTGCGGAGTATGCTTAGCAGCTCCAATCTTCCTAAATCATTGTGGGCTAAAACACTTAAGACGGCAGTGTATATATTAAACCGAGTTCTAATCAAGACTGTTCCTAAAACGCCATTTGAATTATGGAAAGGTTGGAAACCGAGTTTGTGACATATGCGCGTTTGAGGATGCTCGTCTGAAGTGAGAATTTATAATTAACAAGAGAATAAACTAGACCCAAGAACCATTAGTGGGTATTTCATTAGATATGTTGAAAGGTCTAAAGGTTATAGATTTTATTGTCCATCTCACAGTACTAGGATTGTGGAATCAAGAAATGCAAAATTTCTTGAAAATGGCTTTGGCTATACACCAGTTTGTACTTGTAATCAATTCTGAGAATGATCATTCAGAATCTCACCTTCCACCTCAAGTGATAGATTGGTTATTGTTTACAACACCCCTCAAGTACAAACTGGTGTTGAACAACCAATCATTGAAGTTCCACAAGTTGCTGACGACACTCAAGTAGATCAGGTAGTTTAAGAGTTGCCAACAACTTTTGAACAACAAGTTGAACCACATACTTCTCAGAAAGATAATAGTGCAACATTAAGAAGATCTGTTAGAGCAAGGAGATCAACAATTTCTAGTGATTATGTTGTGTATCTGCTAGAATCTAACTATAACATTGGAGCCGAAAATGATCCTGAATTCTTTTCACAAGCCATGAGTTGGAAAGAATCAGAATTATGGTACAATGCCATGAAGGAATAGATGAATTCTATGAAGAGTAACGAAGTCTGGGATCTTGTTGAGTTGCCTAATGGTGTAAAAGCCATTAGATGTAAATAGGTCTTTAAAACTAAAAGAGACTCATTGGGCAACATTGAGAGATACAAGGCAAGACTCGTTGCTAAGGGATTCACTCAGAAAGAAGGAATCGATTACACAGAGACTTTCTCTCCCGTATTTAAGAAAGATTCATTGCGTGTTATTTTGGCATTAGTAGCCCATTTTGATTTAGAGTTGCAATAAATGGATGTGAAAACAACATTTCTCAATGGAGATCTAGAGGAGGAGGTTTACATGAAACAGCCTGAAGGATTCCCCTCTAGTGATGGTCAGCAATTGGTTTGCAAGTCAAGAAATCCATATACGGTTTAAAACAAGCATCCCGCCAATGGTATTTGAAATTCCATAATGTAATTTCTTTATTCGATTTTGTAGAAAATGTTATGGATCAATGTATATACTAGAAGGTCAGTGGGAGTAAAATATATTTTCTTGTTTTATATGTAGATGACATTTTGTTAGCAACCAATGATAAGGGTTTGCTGCATGAGGTGAAACAATTACTCTCTAAAAATTTTGATATGAAGGATATAGGTGAGGCATCTTATGTCATTGGCATTAAGATCCATAGAGACAAATTTCAAAGTATCTTGGGTCTATCTCAGGAAACTTATATTAATAAAGTTTTAGAGAGATATCGGATGAAGGATTGTTCACCAAGTGTAGCTCTTATTGTGAATGGTGATATGTTCAATTTGAATCAATGCCCAGAGAACGACTTTGAAAGGGAACAAATGAAGAACATTCCATATGCTTCTGCTGTCGGAAGCCTAATGTATACTCAGGTTTGTACAGACCTGACATTGCATTTGCTGTGGGAATGTTGAGACGATATCAGAGTGATCCAGGTTTAGACCACTGGAGAGCTGCAAAGAAAGTAATGAGGTACCTTCAAGGAACCAAAGAATACATGCTTAGGTATAGACGAACGGAAAATTTGGAAGTAATTGGCTACTCAGATTCTAACTTTGCATACTGTATTGATTCACGCAAATCAACATCATGATACATATTTTTTAGGGCTGGTGGAGCTGTATTATGGAGGAGTGCCAAGCAGACTTTGACTGCCACTTCCACTATGGAAGCCGAGTTCGTCTCTTATTTTGAGGCTACTTCACATGGTGTATGGCTTAAGAGTTTCATTTCTGGGCTTAGAATTATGGATTCAATCTCTAGGCTATTGAGAATGTATTGCGACAATTCAGCTGTTATTTTTATGGCTAAGCACAACAAAAGTGGGAGTCGAAGTAAACACATCGACATTAAATATTTAGCCATAAGGGAACGTGTTAAAAAAATAAAGTGGTCATTAAGCACGTAAGGATTGAACTAATGATCGTTGATCCTTTGACTAAGGGCATGCCACCGTTGAAATTCAAGGATCATGTAGTAAACATGAGAGTTGGTTCCATTATGTAATTTTTCATTGTATAAACAATGTTATTTTAATGAAATTCTTAAATATTTTGATTTTTTTTCTCATATTGATGTGCACCTTAATTTAAATTTTGAGAAAAATTCATTTGTGTTGGACCAAGAATAAACATAGGGTTTATTCATTAAGAAATTGTTCCCACATAAATTATAATGTTTAAAGAATAAATACATAGTAATACATAGAAGGTAATACTCGTCATTAGAGGACCTATCGCCATGATTCATGTATTTATTACTTAAATAAAGATTATCGATGGGTTTAAGATGAAATCTTACATTAGGAGTGTGGACCAAGTGGGAGAATGTTGACCGTTTCTCACGGAGACGTTTGTGAGAAACGAGTTTATCACTTAAGAATCCTTTAAGTGCTCCATCACTCTTCCATCACGTTCATAACTGATCCCATGAAAATAGGATCACGTAGGACACGTAAACACCGAAGTTTGATGGAGGCTTCGGCTATAAATACAGTGTTTGGTTCCCAAACTCACTCACTCAATTCCCTTCGGTATTCCACCATCTAAATAGAGTGGAGAAGAGTTTGGAAGTGCCAAACACAGAGAGAAACGCAACAAAAACAGTGAATAACATCAATGGCTAGAGGTATTTTTCTTGGCATTAAAACCTTTCAAATCTTATTTCTAAAGTGTTATTCCGCATTAAAGAATTGTTTTTAATCTAACACGGTGAAGTAAATTAACTAATATATACTGATTCAACGATGATGGCATATTGGCATTAAGAGTTGGTTTGAATATTAAGAATATCTCAAAATATATGTAAATAATAGTAAATAATTTTTTAAGAATAGTGAATAGTTTATGAATATTAGTAAATAATTTATGATTAGCAGTGAAATAGTTTAAGATTATTTGAAAACAATTGTATACCCAAACGGGCTCTTTGTAAAGTCCTGATCTAAGAAGTCTAGGAAGTTAGCTCCTATTACTTAAAATCATTTCCCAATCATAAAGATATAAGCTCCAAATTTTCTATTACGTACAACTAAGCTCTTTGTTTTAGACCAGTTACTCAAAATAATTGTCAACCTCTCAGAATATCAAGTCGACATAGAAACAAAACTATTGAATAAAATTTTGCAATAATCAAAGTACCATCTTTGTACTTAATCCACTGTACTCACGTAGTCTTACTCATGCTTACTATTCTAGATCTTCAACTAAAACATCCAAAACATCTAAAATATTGTGGAGATAATGGGTGAGTTTTTAACAACTCAATAAGTAGAAAACATATACGAGTATGTAAACATGAGCATTTTCACAGAGTTTAGAATGCATAGCAAAACATTTTTAATTTCAGAGTGCGAAACCAAAACATGTTCTCAAA
>QEOY01003866.1:7553-40556 GCA_003123805.1 Juglans sigillata
AAAGTTTTGTGCATGCATCTATTAGTTTAATAATGCCAAAATTGGGAAGAACATATCTATAGTATAAGCATGACCCTAATGTATTATGTGGATGGCAAAGAGGCAAAAAGGTCAAAAGGCTTAGAGAAGAAATAAAAGGAACGATCGTGGCGCCTGACATGCAAATGGGCACATGATAAGTACCCTTCTACAACTGGTGGAGATCAGCTAATGCATGAAACTAAGATATGCATGAAGCCCCATGTCACCAACAGTAGGAAAAAAAAGAAAATCACAATATCAGTTAATGCCTTTTTTTATTATTTTATTTTTTTTATTTTTTCATTGTTTTGGTTTTTCAGGTTTCGTAATGATGAAAATCAAAACCTCAATCTTCAGCAAGTAATTAATTGCATGCTTCAGGAAAAAATCCTTTATATTTTCTCAGGCATGAAACTTTGAAAGAATTTAGCTTTATTGTTAACTTTTTCCTATTTTTCCTGGATAAAGAGCAGACCATCACTAAGTAAGATCCTGCAGTCACTCCGTTAACAAAGTGCCAATAAAGGCCAGATTAAAAATAAAAAGGAGGGGTTATAGGTGGGTAAAACAATTAAGTTTGGTGTTGTGTTACATTCATTACAGTAAATGTAAGGTTGCATGTATTATTTCTTTTGGTTCTCTGATTTGGCTTTCTTCTTGTCATACATCAACTTAAAATGGTTTTCATTTCAGTGATATGCTATCAGTTTTTCTTGTGATGTCACCAACAATCCAAAGTAATGAATGATAGCAAAGATTAGAACATCGTAAAACCAAAAGGCCGAACACATCTTAATATGAAAAAAAAATACCAAGACAGTTGTCACAACTCAAGACTCAAACAGTTGTCACGACTCAAGACTTATCTACACAGTTACAAACATAAGATCAGTTCCAACTCCTCTGTTCAGAAAATATAGCCACAAAAGATAATTAAGTAAAGTTTGTAACTGGAGCACATATCCGCAGTACATATCCTTTGTTGTACAAATATCATCTTATCATGTAAACTCTTTATATTCTAACTTGTGGAAACAGAGAATTTATTCCGCCAAAAGAATTGCCTTTTAACTTGGTATTCCAAGCAGGTTCGAGCCAAATTTTTTTTTCCCTATCCATGGCATCCTCCAACAACCTAAACTAATAATCTCTCCTGCTAGCCTTTCTCTTCCTAGCATCTACAATGAGTTAACCTATCAAGCTAACCGACACTCAGACATTTCCTTTCCTTTAACTGCATCACTTTGGAACGGCCATACAGTTTGTGACTTCATTTACCCATCATTTTCACTAATTTTGAAANCTTTAGACACACATACCCACCAAAATGCATAATTTTTGCAATAAAGAAATCATGCGAGGATGAAGGGGGAGAGCTATTTGGAGTAAAGGGAACAACCAAATACCTGCGACGCATGAAAGATAGTCCCCACCGTCTCGATGGACGATAATCGCCACCGATATTAGGCTTCCGAAAACAATCTCTCCACGTGGTCGACCAAGAAACGCACGAAGAATGCAACAGAGAGATATTTATCAGCTCCTAAATCGCCGAGTGGATACAGGGGCGTGTGTCTTACTAGTAGGCAAAAATGGGGACGAAGGTAATCGCGATTTGAGGGGAAATCCGGATTTGGGGGGAAAACTGATTTTATGTGGAGGTATTGGCGCCGTTTACATTAATTGGAGATTTGCAGCGAACAACAGCGTCGGCATTAGATTTTGACATTTTACGGCGGTTTATATCGCCACTACTATCTTTAAAATCGCTGCAAAAATAAAAATAAGATTTACGGTGAACCTTTTCGCCGCAAAATAATTTAAAATCGCTGCAAAAAAAGAAAAAAAAAAGTCACGGGCTGGAAGCCGCGTCAACCAAGAAGTCGCCGTGACACATGACTTATTGCGGCGATATTAATTCCAGCAGACCAAATATCGCCGCAACTGAGCCAATTTCTTGTAGTGAGGTGGGGGCATTCCGAATCTGGTTCCCTCATTTAGCAGACCTTATGACATATGATCCAAAGAACCATATATAGCATGACCAAACCGTCTTTAAATGACTAGCTAGTATATGTAAAAGTGGCTAGATCTACCCAAATTATGAAGCATGCACCCAATTATTTTAAAATTATATAATAGCAATGTACCATATACCGTTCCAATTTTTTTATTGTATTAAAATTAGTATTAATATTATTCCGGGTTGTATTGGGTACACTACAAGAAATAAGCCTTTTTGCGGAGATTTTATATCTGTTGGAAATAAAATTGCCACAAAAAGCCTTTAGTTGCGGCGATTTTTACACCGTCACAATCTTTTTACATAAAATTTTGGAATTGGTCTTTGCAGTGATTTTTTCACTTTTTGCAATGATAATATTCACCGCCAATATTAAATTGGTCTTTTGTAGCAATTCTTCATTTTTTGCAACGAAAAAAATTTGCTGGTATATCAAAAACCTTGTTACAACGGTTTGTTAATCACTGCAATTGTGAAAGTGGACTTTTGCAGCGATTTTTTAACTTGGAAAATTGCGGAAAAAATTATTTCCAACGATTTTTTAATCGTTGAAAAAACAAAATAATGAAAATAATACTTATTCTCGGCGTCACTAAATTTCACCGGTGTCACTAAAACCCGAGTTTGGAAATCATGGAGGGAGAAATTACCTTTTACGTTTTGCGGCGATGTGATTAGCTATTGCGGTGATTTTTTCCGCCGTAACAAACAATTTTACTGTATGAAATTTATTCTTCGTCGAATGCAAAAAGCGCCACAATAGATAATTATTGTGGCAAAAATTGTCGCCATAAAACATTTGTGGCAACTTAAAGTATTATCAGCGGCGATGTAAACTCGCCGCAAAAAGCTAATTAAATTAAAAGCCTCACTCGTTTTCATTTTCATTTCCCTCCATCGAGTCTCCCCCCCATCTCCCCCCTCTCTCTTTCCAAACCCTCCGATGAAAACAACCCACACCGTCGTGCATAGCCAGTTGCCAACATTCCCACCACCCCATCGCCACCTCACGTCGAAGGCCACCCGCTCCATCTCCCCCAGCCCCCGCCAAATCTCTTGCCTCCCCGAATCTGGTGTCACCCCTCTCTCTCTAGGATTTCTCTATTTCGCCGCCGCTAGGGGCGCCGTTTGCCACCAGCCACACATCGAGGCCATCGCCAGTTCTCTATCAGAGCCCCCTTCTCCTCCACACGTAGCCCAATTCTCAGTCCGAGGCCCTCCCTCTCTCCCTTGCACTGTTCATAGCCCATGGCCACCAGGTCTCACCAGCGCCACCGTGCTCCTCCCGAGCCACCACTCCACTCCAAGCGACCACCACGACCACCCCTGATATTGCCTTATGTTTTCACATTTATGGGTTCTTTTCATTCCTGTTATATTTGCTTAATTTCTTGTTTTAGTTCCGTTTGGAGATTGGGTTTTGATTTTATATGTGTGATCGCTAGTTTGTTTATGGGTTTGTTTATATCTGTGTTTATATTTGAAACATTTGAGATTCTTTCCCCCTGAATGAGAACTTAAAACCATCAATATGTGATTTACAGATACTGTCTGCATATGATACCAGCCAAAATTGTCAAGGTGAGTCTTTTAATGTTTCAAATGTGGGAGTAGATTATGTCAAGGTATAATGGTAATTGACCTTGAATGGTCTTCAACCATATATCAGTGCATACATATACATATACATATGCATATGGCCTTATAAATAAAAGTCTCTTGCTAAATGAAAATATGTTAAGTTACTCAAGTAGTAGGTTTTGCGGCCAAGTTGGAATAACATACCTTGTAGCAAGTTTCATATCTGGAGTGATTTAATCTTTTGTTGGGAAAAAATTAGCCTACTTTCACCTTTTGTTGATGCATCCTGGATCACCACCACCCTTTGAGCTTCCATGGAAATGATTTAATCGTTTTTTTTAACAGTCACTACTTAAGGAAAAAGATATTAGTAGTGATACTCCTTGTGTAATGTAAGGATTACAGTCTTTGTTTCTAATGTGGATGGTATGGCTAGCATACTGGGATGCTAGCCATTAGATGCTAGTCATGAATTTTATTCTAACGACTTGCATTGCATTTTTAAATGATTTTTTCCTATAAGCAAATTAGAGGTGGCAGAAGAATTGAGATATCTATATACAGTTCCTCTTCTGACCGGTGTCTCATATAAAATGGTCTTATCGAAAACCAATAAGTAGCTACCACGCAAGCCTTCCTCCATTCTCACTTTGGGGACGCATAGCCGGGGATCATCTTCTCCTTCCTACTCGACTCTCTCTCTCTCATGCAGATCAATCTCTCATAGAAATGACTAGAGTGAAATCGCTTGGAGCGCTCTCTCTCTCTCTCCTTCGACCTCAATCACTCGAAGCTATCTCTCTCTCCTTCGATCTCTCACAGGATTCCGAAATCACTCGAAGCTCTCTCTCTCTCTCTCCTTCGATCTCTCATGGGAACCCGTACTGCCATTATCTTGATCTTCCTAATCTCCTTTGCTAGATTGAGTGCTTGGGGTTTGCGGACCTAAAGAGAGAGAATTTTTCAAAGCATTCCACAGCTGAAGCTTTCGTATGGTTGCAAGGGGTACAACGTAAAAATTCTTGCTGGGCATTAGAGTTGTCTCAGGTTCGACAATTGCCCATGGCTGCTGGAAAACATGTGGATGGGCGACGCAACATCTTGGGTTTCGATGCCTCACCTCTACTGCAAGGACAGGCCTATCATGGAGCTCAACATGGCCACCGGGATGAACAATTTTAACTAGCATGTTCTACGTGCCGCTAGTGCATAGCCAGATGCTTGAAATGGCCATCGATTCTTTTGATTGATGCATTGATGTTATCGATCATCTCAACAAGGTCACCTGAAATTATTATATCTTTAACTCAGTTAGCCAAACATCTAACATCAAATTTTCATGTCGTGTTCCAGTTTCAAAGTGGGGATCAACATTTCGTATTACCATTTATGAATGCAAATAAAGAGAGAGTGAGAGAGCAGAGAGAGGGAGGAACGCTCGAGAGACAGAAAGAGTGAGAAGGCTTCGGATCGATAGACAGAGAGAGAGGGAGGCTCAAGAGACAGAGAGAGAGGGAGGGTTTTCGGCTTTCGGGATCAAGAGACAAAGTGAGAGAGCAGAGAGAGGGGGATCGAGAGAGAGAGAGAGAGAGAGAGAGAGAGAGAGAGAGAGAGTGTGTGTGAGAGCGGGGGAGTGTTTTGGGTGCAGAGAGGGGGGGAGGGGTTTCGTCTGTTTGCGCAAAGAGTGAGAGAGCAAAGAGAGAGGGAGTGTTTTCACTTCAAAGAAGGAGGGAGGGGTTTCATCTGCTGCGCAACTCTAGTGTTCCTTTATGTACCGCACACGTGGCAAGTTTTCATTAGCTTCCGATATATGAGAGTTATAGGAGACACCTGCGGGAAGGTTTTCTCATCTATATATGACATTGTTGTTGGTGATGTTGTACCTCTTAACATTGGTAATCCGGTACATGTTTCTATTTTGTTGTTCTTATTATATATATATTTTTTCGTTGGAGCTTTGAAAATGGGGAACACTCTTTGGATGATTTTAGATGTTCCTTCTTTCACACCCTATTCCTTTGGGCTTCTGTTATTGTCCCCAACGAGGCTAGTTTTCATGATTCTCTTCCATTCATATATAGCTCCTAACTTGTAATTAGGTGATTCTCTTTGTGTACTTTCTGTGTATTTGGGCTTTGCCTATTTACTTTACTCAGTAAAATTTGTTTTTACATATAAAAAATAATATATTACCATTGTTATTTAAAGTTGACTTGACCTTCTAAATCTTTATGTAGGTCTGTGCCAATGGAATTTTAATTTCTGGTCATTCTCTCGCAGTTGATGAATCAAGTATGACTGGAGAGAGCAAGATTGTGAGCATTCCTCCCCATCTTGTCGTTTTAATTTATAAATTAATATTTCTTTTTTCTTTTTTTAAGAATGAAATTTTTTCCAGGTTCACAAGGATTCCAAAAATCCGTTTCTAATGTCTGGCTGCAAAATTGCATATGGTAGTGGCACCATGCTGGTAATATAGGATTTTCTTAGCTTTTTTAGCAAGTATATCTTATATATATTCTAATATCTATTAGTACCATATAAAAGATAGTGGGATAAACAATTACGCAATTGCCTAGACTAAACAATTTTCGGGAAAAGGGAAGCTTGCGTTGGATATTTTTATCCCCTGAAAGCATAAGTGTATAATTTTCACATATAGATCAGTCATTTTGATGTCTCTATATTTCATATATGATTGTTTTCACTTTTATAAAAAATGTTGTTCTTTTTAGGGGTTTACCTTTCTCTTGTTGGAGATGGAAACCACTTTTCTTTATGAATCTATACATGTATTTGAAACCTTTTATATCTGGTCAGTCTCTCACATTGAGCCAACTTGCTTTGTGGTATACCCACGTTATATATGTTCCATTTATTTGTTTATGTACTAGGTGACTAGTGTTGGGATGAATACTGAGTGGGGATTGCTCATGTCTAGTATTTTAGAAGACAATTGTGAATAGACACCATTGCAGGTCTGTTATTTTTCTTGAAACTCATAATTTGCACATTATGTTTACTTTTGAATCATTTGTTTTAGGTACGCCTAAATGGTGTTGCAACTCTCATTGGTATAGTTGGACTTTCAGTAGCTGTCGCTGTCTTGGTTGTTCTTTTAGTCAGGTAAATTAAACGTGGGACTGCTCTCTCTCCCTCTCTCTCTCTCTCGCGCGCTCTCGCGCTCTCTCTCTCTCTCGCGCGCTCTCGCGCTCTCTCTCTCTCTCGCGCGCTCTCGCGCTCTCTCTCTCTCTCTCTGTGTGATAGTGAGTTATTGTGGATGACCTCATAAATTGAATATATGCAGATATTTTTACTGGCCATACCAAAAACTCACTTGGAAATGCTCCATTTATAGCAGGCAAAACAAAAGCTAGCACTACAACATATCCGGGCATTTGCGGCGCTTTCCCATTTCGACAGTCAAATTCGTTTGAAAGAAACCAATTATACACTTGACAATCACGAGCACTCTCATTGGATTAGCCAAAGTTAAAGGACAGTTTTGATGAATGTAAGAGAAATTTGACTTTTGACTATTCCATTCACATAAATCTCCAAATTGGAATAGCTATTTTTACATTATATAATAATAAAATAATATAAGATGAATTTGGTTTTGATTATTCATATCAAATCTCCATATTAGATTATACATTTATTCATTATATGGTAATGAATAACTAATAATTTAAAAAATAGTTAATTTTTTTAATTATTAATTTATTTAATTTTATCATATGTTACTATTATACTTATTATATGTTAATTAATAATCATGTTCTTATTAAATTAATATATCACTAAGTGAAATTAATATATCAATTGTGATAAAATATGTGATAGAAAGAAAGGGAGGGAGAAATAATTAATAAAATATGTATTTGATGTATGTACAGTAACTTCAAATTTGGAAAAACTTTTGAAAGTCACTGTAGTCAAATTCCAAATATTTAGAATTTGACTAATCCAATGTGAGCATATTTTACTCTTTAATAGCTAAATACACATTGAATTTAGCTTTTATCTAATCCAATGAGAGTGCTCTAAGCTCCTCATCAACCATGGAAATCGTTGAGGTTCGAAAGTTTTTTCGGCGAGTAATTTTCGCCTAAAAAAAAAGCCGCATTAGGGGACTCAAATACTGGCGTTTGTGTACACGCCAGTATTAATCCCAATTGCAGCGATATGGAGTCGTCACAACAAATGGAATGGTGAAAGTCACTTGTCGGCAGCTTTTTAAATCATGGTGTAGATACTTTTTGCAGCGATTAGAATTCGCAAGTAAAAGTATACGGCGAAACAAGTGGCGTCAGATACGTCCATTTCTGTACACACCACAATTATTTCCAATTGCACCGCTATATAGTCGTCGCAACAAGTGTCTTCAGTGACATGAATTGCCTGCGGCAACATTTTTATTGTGGGATTATATTTATTGCGGCGATATGGTTTCGCTGCAATAAGTGTTGACATCCGCAGCATATATTGGATTTCTGTTAAAACAACGATTAATTCTGCCGTTATAACACACACACATATATATATATATATATTACAGACCCTCTTCCCCCGTATAATTTTTCCCCAATTTCTGTTTGGCTAACTCATCACTCTCGTGCTCCAAACATTTCGTTGTTCGATTCTTGCTACCGCTCCTATCACCCTATTGCTGCGCCGTTTCATCCTCGCCGGTAACGGAGTTATTCTATTGACCTCCATCTGACCATCTGATATGTCTGTCTCTCCTTCTATCTCTCTATAACTCTCACTCTGAGCCCCTCTCTCTGTCTCCCTCTGTCATTAGGCTGCCCCACCATGTCGCTGTACCAACCCTCCGCAGTGCGCCACCTCCACATGCGGTAAGCTCTCTCCTTCTATATATACTACTATCTTTTCCATTGTCTATGAAATGGTCTATATATATAAGCCGCGTATAGACCCACTTTGGGAAAGTTGAGTTGTTGTTCAATATGTACCCAAGCGATTCAACTGTCCAATTTCAATTTTTTTTTCAATTGATTTCACAGCAAAACAGTCTTTATAAGTAGTTATATATCGGGCCTTAATTTAGAAACATATGTCCAGCTAATTGCCTGGCTTATACACCGAGTGTTTTGTAACATATATATTTTTAAGCTCCTTTAGTTCTCCACACATTGACTGATTATTTGATATACTTTAGACCATGTGAAAGCATATTTTTTGTGGCAAAACATACTGATTGTATATACTCTTGCAATGACTTGAGTATTGTTAATGTGAAGTATAGATGAATTGTCATTAAAGGCATCTAAATCCATCTTGGAGAGACCTGCTCTCTCATGAAATTCCATCTTGGAGCTGTGAAAATCCAACTTGTATGTTCTTGAGTTTCCAACCACATACTTGATTAAGGATACACTTGAGTTTACGTGTAAATAATTCAAGGTATCTTGGGGCAAGTGTACATTTTTTGCATTCAACATGTCATCTTCAAAACCTTTCAACTATTCAAAACATGATTGTTTTTTCTAACAATCACTTATTCTCAATATATTTTTAACTTCTTATTTTTCCGCTTTAATTAATAAACAGGGGGCTGATATTGCGTTGTTGTTCTTGATACTGTGAACAGCACTCTTCAAGATACCCACAACTTATTTTGAATCAAAACTCTGGTGAGTTGTTATAAAAGGAAGTTGGTTCACATTGAAACAGAGGTTGAAGGGGTTAGCGAACCTCTGTTTGTAATGTGGGATGGCCGACTGTGCATATAGCATTCCCAACCTTTTGAAAAGCACCCAAATCCCAAATCCAACTATGTATTTCAAGACTTGGAATGTGCAAAATTAATTCAAGACAATTACTCAGCTTTTAACTACTCTTCCAATAAAGTGTCTTACAACATTTGTTTTTTGGAATTTTCAGATTCTATGCTTCTTATTATTGTAGAGTGACATGACTGTGACATGCCACAAAGTTCCTACTTTCTGGCATGTAAGACTCGTATAGACTGCTATCTAATATAACCATGCTTATTGGATCTCATGTTCAAGTAAAACAAGAAAGTATAATGTACATTTAGGTGACCGTACGATCAATTATCAAAATCGGCCTTATCCGACAATTTTAACCAATTTTGCCTCGACACATTAAGTCTGCCATTTGGGTGCACGATGTGCATCAGTTTATTGCCAATAGACTCGTCATACATATAGGTTATATATATAGGTTGCAATAATTATACTATGTTTTCTTTTTTCTCGGTCTTTATACTCTTTTTCCCTATTGTAACAATACATAAACTTGAGATACCCGATCTGCTTATCTAGTTAGTGCGTAGTTATAGTCTTTTCTACTTTCCATGATTACTTTCTAAATAGTAAATGACATTTTCAACGTATATATACTTGTATGCCCAACTATGCATATTGCATTCTCGGATGACATATATCCACGTATTTTGATATGTACATCTAGTGAATGTACCTAACTAAATCATCACTAGAATCTGAAACTTAACTCGTCAAGACAACCAAATCTCGTAACCACAATGTAGTTTTATCAACGGTAGATAAAACTACCATACCTTACTTTGATCTTCGTTCATTAATCGTTGTTACCACATACCTTAATTCTATAATTGTCTTCCTTAAGGTTGAAATATCGTATTATCGATTGAGGTGCAAATGGATAAGAGTTGTATGGACGTGCCTAATAGGTTCACGTCACGTGAATATGGTGAAGGGATTGCTAAACTCCTCACAATGGCAAAAGCCCATGCACCTGGAAGAACTACCTTTAGGTGTCCATGTCGGAGATGCCATAATAACCTTTTCTTGTCAATCAATGAAGTCGAAGATCATCTATTCACGATTGGTATTGATCCAAGTTATACACATTGGATATTTCATGGGAAGGCTAAAAGTTTGAGTGTTAATTCGTCAGACGATGATACAGATACAATTAATGAAGGTCCGAATTTTATTGATGATATGGATGAGATGATAGATGACATTCGGGCTGGATCATTTATGGACCATGCATCCAGGGAACATGGTACTACTTCACAGCCTTCAATGAGTGAAGGGCAATCAAAAACTTTTGACCAATTGTTAGAGGATGCGAGACATCCACTTTATCGAAGTTGCTTAAAGTTCTCAAAGCTTTCATTTATAGTCAAGCTGCTTCATATCAAAACATGCGGTGGGTGGACTATCAAGTCATTTAACATGGTTTTACAATTGTTAAAAGCAGCTTTTCCTGAAATTCAAATACCTAACTCATACCATGAGGCTCAACGCTTAGAGCGTGGTTTGGGTTTTAGTTATGTTAAAATTGACGCTTGCCCAAATGACTGCATGCTATTTTGGAAAGATAGTGCGGACAAACAAGTTTGCTCTAAATGCAATGAGTCAAGGTGGGTGACAACTTGTGGGAAAAAGGGGAACATTCCCCAAAAGGTATTGTGATACTGTCCTCTTATACCGAGGTTACAAAGGCTTTTTATGTCAAAGGATATAGCAAAGTCCATGAAATGGCATAGAGAAGAACGAGTTGATGACCACAGTACTTTGAGTTTAAGCGCACAGGTGGTTGTTTTGCTTAAATGATATGATTTGCTGACAAGGGTTTTATCAAACTAGAATATGGTGTTGTAGTGCAAAACATATGGAATATCTATAATGTCTAATTGTTTGACAATATAGTTGAAATAATTCCAAGTTTACTGCTGCTATATCCTCAAGTGTTATTGTATCCTGCTTGGATACAGATATGGAACTGAATTGGAATTCCAAGGGAGGTGGTACTGGAGATGTTGTTAGTTGCCCAGTGAATAGTAAGGTACAAAAACATGAGGAGTGAAATTAGATACACAATATGGAGGAAGCATGGTAAAAAACTTTTACCTTCTATATTAACACATGCAGTAAATCAATTGGTCCATGAATTTGAATATAAACCACAAATAAATCCCACCAGCTAAAACAGGAAAAATGAGCCATGTAGTTTTTGAAAGTTCCTACAAAAATATTTTTGTAGCCTTTTTTAGGGTGAAGGAGAAATGTAATTATTTCTGTAATTGTTAGGCACTCTTTTGTACTTCATGATGCAGGATGGTGTGAAATTTGACTTTCATAACTTATTTTGATTATATTCAATGTTAGTCCTTATGCCCATCATGATCATGCATGCTATGGTCTAATTTTATGCCATTCTTGTGTATTGCAACAGGTCAATTCAAAATATAAGGGCAAGTCTGATTTGGTTGTCCTAGCCAAGACCCCAAACAACTCCCATTCAAATGGACAAGAGAAATCATTGTGCGAGTACATACAGTACATGTAGATCAAAACATAGGACTGTTGGCATTTTGGAAATCCAAGTATTTTCTAAATTTGTGGAGTTGTTAAACTAAGTTATAAACTCATATTTGAAAGAGTCATTTCTGGCTGCCTTCAATGACAAATACTGCTTTCAGTTTATATATAGTGTGTAAAGTCTTCAATTGCATCAGGATATTTTCTATCATTAATATTACACCCACAAAATATGTCATTGTGTGGGATCATAATATATATAGATATTATATATATATATATGGTATATGTGAGCACTGTATATATATATATACATGACATTAATTGATTTGTGTGTGAAAACTGTATGATCATGTGCAAAACCGGATGCAGTCATACAAAACCATGATCTAATTGTTCAATAATATTTTACATTTAATGGATCAGAGATTAAAAAGTGAGAAATAGGGACNAAGTGTATATGAGCAACAATACATACTGCGATGTCTTGGGGTAAGATACATGTAAATTCAAAGTGAATGGTTCTGTTATTTTACTTAGTGATGTTTTATATGTACATAGTATTCATAGATATATATATATAGTATATGTGAGTATTGTATATAGATATACATGACGTTAATTGATTTGTGTGAAAACTGTATGATCATGTGCAAAACCGGATGCAGTCATACAAAACCATGATCTAATTGTTCAATAATATTTTATATTTAATGGATAATAGATTAAAAAGTGAGAAATAGAGACCAATTAGTTCAACAAAGTGACACACCTTGCATCTTTATGGTGCATGCCAAATTGATTTATAAGATTCTATCTAGCCCCAGGTCTGCTAAATTGGTTTCCCGAATTTAATGAATGAGGGCGAAATCAGCTACGGAGGGGAAAAAAATGCCGTGAAATTGAATTGTCAAAAAGGGAGAAAACCCAATCAATACTCTTAAAAAAGAGATTTCGTTGCTGCGATTTCTTTAAATGCCGCAAATGGGTTATTGCATCACATACCTCTAAGTTTTACTGGCGGCTCAAAAACTACAGCTAACTTCAACGGCGGATCACAACACGCCTATAGGAAGTGGGGTTTTGCAATGAACAAGAAATCGTCCCAGCCATTGATGATTTTGCAGCAAAGATCACGATTTCANAGGCAACAACAATTTTGAGGCGAAGATCACGATTTCGAGGTCCATATCTGAGGCGGCAACCGAGGGCATCTTTCACGGTGTGTAAATCGACGATAATCGGGGTAAATTATTCAGCAGTGCCATTGTGGCAAAAAACCCATCTAGTGTCACACCTAATTTCTGGCATGCGACTTGCGAGGAAAAAACCGCGGCTTTAGCTCAATAGCCACAGTTATTGGGGTTATTGCGGCAACTTATGTGTGCCGCAAAAAACGCATTATGTTGTAGTGTAGTGATGCCATAGATGCTGCCATTAAAATTGCTACTGTTGTTGTATGTGTTTGTTTTGTATGTAGATATATATTTATTATTGTGTGGAGAATTTTATTTTCCTATTACCTTTGTTGAAATCTTGTAGGTNCATGCACTTGAGAATAAAGGACAGGAATATAATTGAATTTAAAGTTCTCCTTGTGCTTTACGGAAGCTAGCCGACACTTTTGACAGCGACTGTCACCTAAGTGTGATCGGTGATGTTAAAAGAGAACAACAGAGAAGAAATACAATGGTGTCCGGCAACGAGAGAGAGCTTTTTTAAAGTGAGTAATGATATTTATAATTGTGAATATATAATTAATTTATAAAAAATAAATAAATATGAGATTCATATAAAAAAATAATAAAATTTAAATGTTAGATTCTATTATTTTTTAAAGTGCCTATACGGTACTTGCATATTCTACGATTGCATATAGCATTATTCTTTTAAAATAGAGGACTCTTCGAGAGGGAAAGACTAAGCGACGACTGGAATTCAAATCAACTGTTGCGGCGGAACAGAGACTCACAAAAGGAAGTGGCTCAAANAATATTATAATTTTAAACCCATTTATTTTCTGGCAAGAGTGTAATTCTTATACATGTATTCCCACAGTCTTGGCTGCTTATTTCTTGTTTATCATCTGAGACATTATTGATTGCATGGCTGAAAATGTCTTAATTTTTCAATGTTCCCATAGGTTACCTCGGACTTATTATTTGTTTTACCATGATATAGTCTTGCCTATTCCATGAGAAAAATGATGGCAGACGCCCTGGTTTGTAATGTTGGGGATTTTCCATCCTTGTGTAATGTTAGGGATTTTCCATCCTTGTGCTTATGGGAGACCTTACTCACAGACGTTGAGGCACACACACATGCCTGTTGTGCGATTGGAATTATGCTGTTCATAATCGAAGTTGTGCTGTAGGTGCAAAGGCTCTCTGCATGTGAGACCATGGGCTCTGCCACAACTATTTGTAGTGATAAGACTGGAACCTTAACTTTAAATCAGGTGAACTATTAATAAGTTGCTTGATCAATCTTTTCCTTTTTCAGGAGGGTGGTATGCTTGTTTTGGCTAATAGTTAATTGTAGATTTTGAAAGTGCACATAATGTTGCGTGGGCCGCCTGGTGGTAGGGAACTACTCTGAGTGCTAGCTAGATGTATCGGGAAAAAAGCTCAACTAGATCCTTCTTTCCTTGCACCCAACTTTTTTCCTTTTTTTTTTTTCTTTTTTGAGGGGGAGTTATCACTTTTCTTTTTCTTTCAGTTATGCGCTTTTTTAATTGTGACATTTCCTTGTATTGATAGATGACTGTGGGTGAGGCTTATGTTGGCATAGCAGTGAGACTTTTCTAAGTAGGGTAGTTTATGCAAGTTATATGTTGAAGCTGCATTTGCATTTCAAAAGAACTTTTCTGTGCATTTTGTGTGCATTTTTTTATTTTATGTTTTCTGAAACAACTCCGGAAATAATTTTTTCATATCCGAAGCATATTTGTGGCGACATGAAATCGTTGGAAATACTATTTTGGGCCAAATCTATAGGCTGGAAATACTTAATGACGACGATAATTTAAAATCGTTGGAAAAATAATGAGTTATTTGTGGTAATTTAATCACATTTTGTGACGATGAATATCGCCAGAAATAACTTTTCTCGGTGATTTTAGTAGTAAATGGGAAGGGCATCTCCATCGATTGTTGGGACATTTGCGACAGACTAAAATCGCCGGAAATAGTAATTTTTTGTGGTGATTTTTGTCTATCGCTGAAATTGATCATAATAGGCTTTAGGATTTCGTAGAAACCGGCAGCAATTAATAAATCGCCGAAAATGATCAAATGCAACGATTATTATTGTTATTTGTGACGATTTTGAGTGTTGGAAAAAGTCTAATTTCTTGTAGTAGTACAAAAACATCTAAGCGTATATAGAATTAATTACTGGAAAATATTTTGACTTTAAAGAAATTTTATAAAAATAAACTTATAAACTATCAAAGTTTAATTTAATGCTAAATTATAAGATTTTTTAAAGTAAATTTACAAGTAAATTTTCATCCGAACATTTCAGTTTATAAATTTATGTTTAAGCAATCTCTTCAAACATTATGTAACATTTCTCCCCGATTATTATAAGTTTGATATTAAAATATTTCAGTATTATCAGTACTACATATCCATCTACACTGTCACATGTTAATTATATAATAATAATAATATTATTATATGTATCAATAATTGAAGATATTCGGATAAAGTGTACTCTCAAAGTAATATCATTAAATGGTTCCAACATAATAGACAATAACTTGACAATGCCAAGAGTAATGACAATGATAGAGATCAATATTAGTGATAACAAATAAAATAAAAAGGACAATACTACAGTCACCAACAAATCCATTGGGAGTGGGTAACGAACATCTTTTTTTTTTTTAGTTTTTTTTTAAATACTTTTAAAATCCCCTTAAATATTTTTAAAAAAATATCAAAATCATAAACTCATTAAAAAATATTTTCTTAACAATTAATTTTAAAAAAAATAAAAAAATAAAAAAGAAGAAGAAAGATACCCTGTCTCGATAGGTTTTCTGGGTAGGACTAGTACTATTATCCAAAAAAAAATTACTAAACATATATCAATGCAATATTTATGATTCTACCAACTTAAAATTAGTTTTACCAATTAGTTGCCTTGTATAAATATTACATATACATACATATATATATATACATACATATATTTAAGAACGAACACACACACGTGTATATCTGCATATTACTTAAAAGCATCTATATGTATACTGTTCATTATTGTTAGTAGTAATGAACAGTATAGCAGCTATTTTTTTTTTCGCATATCCTATTGTTGTTTATCAACAGTATGATGAACAGTAAAGAATTTTTTTTTTCTTCTTCTATTTTTTTTGGATTTGTCCGTGTGAATGCTAATGTGGGACGTAATACCGCAATTGTGCGTAGGGAATGAGAGAGAGGAAGAATAAAAAAGTGGAAAAAAATATTGATTTTTGAGTTTTAAATGAACAATAAAGAAATTGTTTTTTTTTTCTTCACATGTTTTTTTCGCATATCCTATTACTGTTTATTATATCATGCACTAAAAATCAACTTTAATTTATAAAATACTAATTTTTCGTCATTAAATAAATGATGAAATTTTACTGTACATTTTTAAGAGAAAAAAACTATTTAATTAATTTGAATTTTTAATATAATTTAAATTTCATAATAAATAATAAATAATGAACATAAATAAATAATAATTTTATTCTTAGACATTAGACTATTTTAATATTCGAAATTACACTTTATTTTTTTCTTCAATTTGACAGATGTGGCAAACGTGCTTTTTTTATCAATTAGAAAGTCTTACGCCGTACAGAATTTTACATAAATACCACTAATTTCAAAGTAACCAAGCTCATTCTAGAGATCAGCGCAATCACTGAATCAAATAAATAGCAAAAATAGAAAAAAACTAAAAAAATATGAACTAATTAATTACTGTCGTCTGGCCGATCTGACGCTTCTGTCATTGCCGATCTTACTATACTAGGATGCCAATTAGCCTTTTATATATGTGTGCGTATATATATATCCTTATATTTAAAAGTGTGTGTCGTCTGATGAATAGTAATGAATAATGATAAACAGTATTCTTATTTTACGCTTCCCTTCTTCGTCCATCTCTACATCCTCATAGCAATCCTCTTTACAAAATACCACAAAATATTACAAAAATTATTACAAGAGAACTGCTACTGAAAAAATAGTCCGAAAATATGTCCTGAATGTGTATTTCACTTTTTTATTTTTATTTTTATTTTTTCATGTATTTTTTTAATCATCATAAACATTTAAAAAAATAAAAATTCACAACATCATTAAAAAACAATTCCTTAGTCACTAGGTAAAAAAAAAAAAAAATGTGAGAGATGGAGAAAGAGAAAGCGAGACGAAAATAAATTTTTTTAGGATTTAAATCCAACCCTTCATCATAACTCTCCAAATTTGATCAAATAGTAAAAATTTAAATACTGATTAAAATTAATTTAAAATAAATAATTAACATATAAATATCATATCATAAATAAATTATCAAATTTAATTTATAAAATACTAATATTTTATCATTAAATAAATGATGAAATTTTGTTAAATATTTTTAAAAAAGTATAACTATATAAATAATTAGAGTTTTAACATAATTTAAATATGATAATATTCTTAATTAACTAAAGAAAACTGCTACAACTAACGAAAAAGTAACCCGAAAATATGTTCTGAATGTGTATTTCATTTTTTTATTTTTCTTTTCTTTTTTTTCATGTATTTTTTTAATCATCATAAATATTTTTAAAAAAATAAAAAATTTACAACATAATTAAAAAAATACTTCCTCAATCACTAGATAAAAAAAAAAAAAAATTAGGTAAATGTCCCTTGGACGTTACCTACTGCTAGTATATATATATATATATATATATATATATATATATAAAAGAATGCGAGGCCTGAAAAAATCATCAAAATCGAGCCATTTGAACTCTGATCCAAGAATAATTTTGTCGATTTGTAACAGTACTTTTCTGCAGCTTGAAGCTACTGTATTCATCCTTCATACATTAATCATTTAGCACACAAAAGAAATGGTCGCCTACCTAATTAATTGGTTCTACTTTCTTTCTTTTTTTCTTCTGGTTTATATATTATGTTTTCTGGTGGCGAGTTGTGATAGGCCGCTCATCCAAAGATATTATATGTATATATATATATATATATGTGTGTTATATGTATATGTATATGTATATGTATGCACTTTCTTTGGTAGCGTCTATCGATAAGAGCTATATAGCAACAATTGAAATATCAAATGAGTGTTATCAAAATATATATATATATATATATATATCAAATGAGTGGATAACATGCATGATGCATATGGATCACAAAAAGACTCGCATGCATGCGCATTAATGAGATGGCGACCAAACCTCTCAGCAAGTGTGAAAATGGGTACTCGTTCTTAAGGTCTTGCTCATTTCGGGCCCCGGCCTGACCTATACGTGTTTGTACTTTTGTACGCCTTGGTATTGTCCACGTACATAAAGTCAAATCTGTAAGCTATAATTTTGGCATCCTTTGTCATTTTAATTCATTTTATTTTATTATTATAATTCTTTTTAATTTTTATATAAAATATAATAAATAATTTAATTTTTTCAAATTATAAAATAATAATAATATTAAAAAATAATATTCTAATAATATTTTATTCTACTATTTACAAACCATTTTCTAAAATAACTCATAACCTAAAATAAAAAATCAAGATAATTAAGAGATAAGACTTACAATAAATAAGAAAAGACACAGATTTGTGAAAAATGTTGAGATATTGGCATGTCGAGTATTTTTGAATACTCGAAAAGTATTGAGATATCTTTGCTATTCAAATATAGCCATTCTTAAACAGAAAATAGTTCATAAGGTAAATTGGACTCAATTACTCTAAAGAAATAGACCTCTATATAAAGAGGAGATCTCCACAAATCTACAGAGTCTCTCCACAGAAACTCCGTACGTACTAACTCCAGTACCACACATAACGACTCCAAAAGATATTCCTTAAATTCATCCATTGTATTGAAATATATGTAAGGTAATATTGAGAGATTGTAAAATTGCCTATTATAGTAGATTTTGCTCCCAAACAACTTGTACACAGACATTATATCGAACTATATAAATTTATGTATCTCTCTTTATTTATTTTTATTTGTAATTTATTTATTATTTATTTTTATAGATAAACGTAAAATGTGTAATGCCCCGTTTCCGGAGGTCTAGAGAGTTAGCTCATAATACTTAATATCAACTTCAATAAAACAACTATAAAATCCATAAAACTCCATAAAATGTTAATTCATTTAATCAACCCAAATATCTATGTTCATTCATGGAGACAATAAAGAAATTCTCAATAACATAAATTAAAAACTCTTTAAAGACTCGAAAATATCCTTAACTCATCAAATCAAAATAATCGAAAATAAATCAGTTTACTAACTACGACTCTCAAATAAGTACTTATACCATCAGACACTTATTCCACAACGATTATCACACCTTACTAAAACTTCCTACTCTTGATCTCCAGCTGAACCATTAAAATTATCTGAAAAATAATTGGAGATAAGGGGTGAGTTCTTAACAATTCAGTAAGCAGAGAATACACACCAATGTGTAAACATGAGCATTTACAGAGATCAGAATGCAGAACAAAACATTTTTATTTTCAGAATGCGGAAGCAGAACATGTTATCAAAATATCAGAGCGAAGATTTAGAAATAATTTCAAAAATATCATTTCGCATAGCATAAATGATCATCATCATCATCGAAACATTATATCAGAACAGAAGCCATGTATAACCCCCGTGGTAGGGTTGTGTATTTGCGGATAGCCAAGTAGAACATAAATCACTCTGTCACCCAAGTATGCACTCAAAACAGAGACCAGTACTATAACTCGTGACAGGGTCGTATCCACTATTATTACCCGTGGTTGGGCCGTATCCACTATTATAACCCGTCGTTGGATTGTATCCACTATTGTAATTTGTGGTTGGGTTGTATACCACTATTATCACCCGTGACAGGGCCGTAACTGAACAAAGCAGAAACATAATCAAATTTAGAATCAGAGAGTCATGCTAAAGGTTTTCAGAAATCACGTCTTACCCAAACAGAATACTGAACAAAATCTTCAGAACAGAACAAAATCATATCACAACATAATTTATAGAAAAATTTTTATATTCACTCTTTTTGAATAAATCATAAATAAAATGTCAAAAATAAGCTCATGTCTATACCAGTCATGATGGAAAATACTTTCTTCTTAAATAGAATCTCATGAACAATACAGAACAAATAACTGAGGTAGTTCAACTTTCATTTCATAACCAAATATGTATATTTTCCAAAATATTCAACCGCACCTCATTTTATTTTAATGCAAAGTCTAGCATAGGAGCCCCGCTTATCTAGACTTAGCTTTTTTCTTTCAAAATGTCGAACAATAATTAATTGTCACCTATAAAATAATCACGTAATTCTCGTAAATTTCTAATTAATCTCATATTTTGATATTTACTCCTAAGCTTCTAAAATAACCTATTTAATTCCTCAAAACCTAAAATTCTCATAATTCTAAAAATACCCTCACTTTCCCAAAATCATCAATATCCACTTAATTGAATTCGTACCGAATAAGAATTTAATCAAGCAGGTATTAAAATAAAAATAAAACTCAATAAAAACTAATATTCAAAATATTTAAAATACTAGCAACATTTTATAAATAAAAAGAATACATTGGTTACTAAAATTTCTAAAAAATAAGTCATGAAAAACTCCTCTCTTAAAAAAATAGGTTTACTTTCTTTAATTAACAATATTATTAAAATACAAATATAATATTTATTGAAACTTAAAGTAAAACTCATTTAAACATAAACCCCAAAAAATAAAACTTCTCACCTGAAAACATTAGGTTAAACCTACCTTCTGTAACGCCCCGTCCCCGAGGATCCAGAGAGTTAATTCACATTATCAGATAATCGACTCCAACATTACTAATACTCTTTCAAAAGATTCAAATCAACGTAAACACTTCAAATTTAATTAACCACACCTACTCGTATATAAACTCCTCAATACAGTAACCCCAAAAATTACCAACTTTTCTACATGTCACTTATACTCACATTTCAACAATATAACTATCAAAAATTACCAATACTCATTGAAAGCTTTCTATTCTTAATCCACTATTCTTAAGTTATCTCATCCAATTCTATTCTTAGTCCTGATCCTTAGATGAAATATCCAACAATCATCTGAAAATATTAGAGATAAGAGGGGGTGAGTTATCAACAACTCAGTAAGCAGAGAACATATACTAGTATGCAAACATGAGCATTTACAAATTTCAGAATGCAGAACGAAACACTTTATTTTCAAAATGAGAGTCAGAACATGTTATAAAAATATCAGAGCGAAAGTTTAAAAATATTCTTATTCCAATTCTTTTGGCATAGCATAACTGACCACTATCGTACCAGAGCATCATATCGCATTAGACGCCTTTTTTAGCCCCATGGAAGGGTTGTACAAACCCCGGTAGCTAACCGAGCAGAAATAGAATGTGAATCTTCCCCTTATTTATTCTCGGAGCCCCAAGTGTGCACATAGGAAAGACTACCAGAAAACCACTTTGTTTCCAAAGTGGGTGCACCAGAAACAGAATAGTTGGTACCAACCCAAATAGAAGCCACTATTAGCATCCGTGGTAGGTCAAATAGGTCACCATCCAAAAACCACATCCCGATTCAGAATGTCATGCCAAAAGTTTTTAGAAATCACATCATATCAGAATATAGAACACATTCAGAACAAAACAGAGTTTTCAGAAATCATATCATATCAGAGTACAGAACATCTTCAAAACATAACAGAGTTTTCAGAAATCACAAAATATAATTTTATGCACAAACTTTCATATTCGCTCTCTTTTTCACAGTTTAGAAGAAAATGCAAAATAGCTCATGTCTGCACCAGTCATGCTAGAAAATACTTTATTCTTAAACAGAATCTCATGAGTAATGCAGAACAAATAATTGAGGTAGTTCAAATATATTTCCATAACAAAACATGTTTATTTTCAACAATCAACCTCAGTCTATTTTATTTTTATGCAAATCTAGTATAGGAACCCCGCTTACCTGGACAACTTAGCTTTTCAGAATTTTCCGCAACAATGTCGAGTCGAATATAAATCGTCACCTATAAAAATAATCACACAAATTTCTATAAATTTCCAATCAATCTCGCATTTTGATATTCAAGCCTAAAATTTCTAAAATAATCCATTTTTGATTCCTCAAACCCAAAATTCTCATTATTCCTAAGATACCAACTTCATTGTCTAAATTCACCAATATCCAACTTAGTAATTCCGACTAAAACGTTAAATTCTAACATATTTACGAATGGGATCTTACGATAATTTATAATACTAAATACATAACTATGTTGAAATCATTTTAAGTAGAAACTCCTACTTTTGTTTAAATAATACTGAAAATATATATATATATATATATTCTTTTTAAAAGGATTCAAAATAATATTTTGTACTTATTGATCATTCCAAAAATTTATCAGTATCTACTTAAAAACCATTCCAATGAAAAAAATACTTCTCTTACATATACTAACTTAACAAGATAAACCCACAAGTGTCTAATTCAAAAAAAATAATATATGAGAAACACGTACGGCCCATGTTTTAATTTGCAAGAATATATAAAAAAATCAATTGATATTCTAAACAAAAAGGGTGCAAAGGGTAAAACACCCTTGGTCTACAAATCAACCGAGACACCTCCAGTTTCCTTTTTAAGTAGTTATAAATCACAATAAAATAAAAAAGGAAACTAGCAGAGGAAGATAAAAACGTGAGGGACGGCGAGGTCTTACTCACGGGAAAAACTGCGGCAGTGGCACAGTGAAAGCGCGACGGATAAAGGGCTGAGGTGGTGGTGAAATCCTCGACGACGTCGCACGGGGAGAGAGAGAGATAAAGCTGAAACCAAGAGAGAGGCACACGGTGAGAGGAAAGTGAGGTAGATACCGAGTGGGAAGAACCAACCAACTAGAAATGGTGAGCTTACCAGGGGAATGAGGTGGCGTGCGGCAGACTGGGGTGATGGAAGGTCCTCGCCAGCAGTTTCTGTGGGGGCACGGCGTGGTGGAGCTCTCGATGGAGCGTGACTGCAGCGGCTTGGACGCTGCTCCGTTTTAGACAACTAAAACAGAGTATTTCGGGGCTTCTAATGGAGGCTACAGAGGCATTGGGAGGTGGCTACGAGGCTGAGGTTCCACGTGGGCTTGGTCCGGCAGAGAGTAGCGATTCGATGGCTGAACTGGTACACTATTTTTCGGTGGTGCAACCGAGTTAGTGTTTACCTGGAGAGAGGGTGGTGGCACACGGCTTGAGTGGTGGACTTTGTGTGGCTGAGGTTTCGTGTGCATGGACTGAGTTCGGCGGAGAACGACGCGTTGGCCTGGCTATGGGGGGTGGCTGGGCTGCTGAACGCAACCGAGGCTTGCGGTTTGGTGCTTTACGGAAGGGTAGGGACTGGCTGCAAAGGCCACGGTTTCTTGTGTGCTGAGGGCGTGAAATGAGGGCAGCGGCAATGAGTCTAGGGTTGAGAAAAACTTAAACTTATATATAAGCTATAAGTAGAAAGTAGAACAAACCTAAATAAAAGGAAGGGATGGACTTGCATGAAATAGAAATGGCTTGACACCGTCCGATGAAGGAATGGACGGAGAGAGGGAGAGAGAGTGCGTCGTGTGCGGGAAAGAGACCAGCGGAGAAAAGAAGAAAGAAAGAAAGGAAAAGAAGAAAAGAAGAAAAAGAAAAGAGGAAACTGAAAATGCAGGGAAAGAAATGAGGTTCAATCATTACATCTTGGGTCACAAAAATGATTTAACAGAAACGATTTTAAAACATCAAGTGAAATAAAATAATTCAAACGTAATGATTAAAATGAAAATAAATAATTAAACCCAACAATAAGTTAATTTAGTTTGAGAAGAAATTTAAACGCATAATAATAATTAATTTAGACAAAACATTTCAAAAATAATTTTCGTAAACAAAAAATCATAAAAATAACCCAACTAAAAATCCAATAATTGTAAAATAAGAGGATAAATTTCTGAATAATTAAAAATAATCTCTCATTAAAAATATACTAAAATACGGGGTGTTATATTCTCCCCCCCTTAAAATAAAATTTCGTCCTCGAAATTTGTAAGGTCAAGTATTAACGCCAAAGAAGGATACAGGATACAACTCATAACACACTCGAGGCAAACATACCATCAAGACTCCCAAACAAACATGTGTAATGCTCCCTCAACTCTACCCCCATAGGCAATTCCATCATATTCGCATTAGTCTCCCAATAGCACCCCACATGTAGTTCGCTTAGGACAGCCACGTAATCCCAAAACCTTCATTTTCATAAAACATTATTACTACAATAGTCTGTAATTTCCAATGATTATTATCTTCCCCCAATAAACTGCTAACCTCAATTAGCTCTTATGCTATAACTTCCAAACCTTCCTTGTATTCAACAAATTGGTAACCTAGTAGTCACTCCCAAAGTCAAACATCAATAACCTAAGTGGTACAACTGAGTGATTAGTCTCCAATTACAAGTATCGTCTCAAAAATTCAAGTCATGATTAATTTCTCAAAATCAACACAAAATTTGAACTCCTAATTACAACCAAAATATCACTCTCCTGCTGCGCACTCTGATAATTCGCCACATGCATAAAATTTATGTCCTCATAAAAATATCGAGTACAAGGTGGCTCCATTCCTACTGACCAGAAAACTCTTATCACATTTTGGTAGAAAAATGCTTGATCTCTCAAAACTATGAATTATTACACTTTTTGCTCAAAATCACCAAGAATGCCTTCTTGAATGTACACCAACTATCATCATTAAATTGATATGGTTCAAATCCCAAAACTTGCCATTATAATCCCAAACTAATAACAATCATTATCCAAACTAGATCAATACCTTCAATCTCCAAAGAAATAATCTCCTTCAAAATCCCTATATCAATAACTCGACTCTAATCAACCCCATTTTAATGGTCACATACTAATCAGTCTCCAAAATAAATCAAGCTAGCACACCAAGCCTATAGAATTAAAAACTTAAATCATATTTCAATTCAGTCCTTCAAATCTGTAATTCTAAAACCTTAAATTATACCAGAATCATTTTCCGAAATCTGTAAGATTGATGAACTTATATCCAATAATAAAACAATCGACTCCCGAAACTTTCAAAATCTAAAATATTAAATGATAACAATCATTTCCTAAAATCTGCAAAACCTTAAACTTTTGGTGAAATTCTCGTAAATCTATCGTTAAAGTTTGTTGAACTTACAATCTCCTATTCTAAAGTCTCGTGTCATACATCCACGAAATCGAAAACCTCAAATATCCTATTCCCCAAAACGATCACCCAAACCATGTCGTTCCTTTCAAATCTCGATATTATAAAAGCAAACCAATTCGATAAAAGTTCAAGCCTACTACACTAAATATTTATACCTAACAATAGCATTCTCAATCGTACCCTCCTCCTGTCATAACTTAATCCTTAACCCACTTTTCAACTTTGAGCTAAACGAACAAATAAAATAAACTTAATAAAAAAAATAACATGATTTCAATTCAAACAAAATAAAATCAAACAAAATGAAATAGATTCAATTTAAATAAAAATAATAATAATTTCAAATTAAACCCTTAAACTTTTCTAGTACTGCACATATGGTTTTACCCACTCTTTGCCATATCTTTAACCAACTCATATAATCCTTCCTACCATCAAATAATGTAAACCCGACATCACTCTAAACTCCCGTACATCTTTAGAATCTAAACCAGAAGAATCTAAACCTTAAATCTTATAAAGATTATCTCTAATAGTCCACAAAGTAAGCTTGTCGGATCAAAAATTCCTAAACTTCAAAATCTCAAAACTCAATCATAAAGTCTGCAACATTTAAAACCTTAAATATCCATAAAATCAGTTATTATTCTAAACAAATCTACACCTCAAATCTGAAATTTCTTCCTAAACTCACGGATATCCAAAACTCAAAAGTTTATAGTCTGCAGAACCCCAAACCTGGCTCTGATACCAACTGTAACGCCCCGTCCACGAGGGTCCGAAGAGTTAATTCATATTACCAGATAATCGACTCCAACGTTACTAATACTCTTCCAAAAGATTCAAATCAACGTAAACACTTCAAATTTAATTAACCACACCTACTCGTGTATAAAATCCTCAATACAGTAACCTCAAAAATTACCAACTTCTCTACATGTCACTTATACTCACATTTCAACAATATAACTATAAAAAATTACCAATACTCATCGAAAGCTTTCTATCCTTAATCCACTATTCTTAAGTTATCTCACCCAATTCTTCATAGTCCTGATCCTCAGCTGAAATATCCAATAATCATCTGAAAATATTAGAGATAAGAGGGGGTGAGTTATCAACAACTCAATAAGCAGAGAACATATACTAGTATGCAAACATGAGCATTTACAGATTTCAGAATGTAGAACGAAATACTTTATTTTCAAAATGAGAGTCAAAACATGTTATAAGAATATCAGAGCGAAAGTTCAAAAATATTCTTATTCCAATTCTTTTGGCATAGCATAACTGTGACGCCCCCAAATTCCGCTTGGGATCGGACGGACATTTGAAGCGTCGAGACATGCAACACAAGGTTACCTGCCCCCGTTCATGACATATAAGATGCAATATTCCTAACATGCATCTAGAATTATGCAATATTCGCAGCGGATAATTTTTTTTTTTCTTTTTAGCAATACTATGCACCAAACCGAAATATCCCAAATACTTAAAACATACTTCATACATAATGACATACTAAACAACTGAGATCACAATATTAATCCATATGGTTGTGATCAAAAGAGTGATGGAGATTGAACTCTACAAATACAAGTAGTAATCTGAGGTAACTACTGTATTAACACCTACATCGCATCGTCGCTTAGTCGACCATTTCCAGTTGGTCGATTCCCGATTCTCCTTCAGATCCTGTAACAAAATCTACCATTCGGGGGGAATGGTAGTTGGGACTACCACAGTGAGATTTGATTACAAATCTCAGCAAGTTAACAGGAAACTTCCACACAGGTTAATGATGCATGCATGGCAGTAAAAGCATGAATGCATAATCAAATCGTAAGTAATCATAGCATAACTTGACATACAACATAACATAACTGGCATAACTTAAACTGAAACTGAAGCTTAGCATGAACGTGACTTGAAACATAACATGGACTTGAAACATAACATGAACGTGAACATGCATAATTTGAACTTGAACTTGAGCATGACATAACATAAATGTGAACTTGGAACATAACGTAAACGTGAACATAACATAACATGAACTTGAAACATATTCTTGTCTCATGGGATTACCATGATTGCGTGAACGTAAACTTGAACATAACATAACGTGAAACATGACTTGAACTTGGAATCTTATTCAATAGACTTAATCATTAACGTGACCATATGGGTGCTACACAGGTCCCCTTGAGCCGTGTGTCCCTGCCGATTACCGCATCACATCACAGGTTTCTATACCAGCTGTGAGTGCGTTAATACGTACTCCACAGTTGTTGTGGCCCCACGTATTCTACGTGTCACAATTGCTGTGTCTCACGTAGTGTATGCTCCACAGTTGTTGTGGCCCCATACTTCATGCTCCACAGTTGTTGTGGCCCCATGACTTATCTGTTTGTGCCACACTTGCTGTGGACACACATAACATAATGTGTGGCACCATCGGCGTTAGTGCCTGGCGCGCTCCGGTGACCAGCTAATTAGGCCCCATTCGCAACCTGTTGACTGTACTTCGTCAACCCAGGGAATTTCACACCTATTTAGACACTCCAGCGTGAACAAAGGAGTTCCACTAGGATATTACCCCATCCTAGCGCTTAGGGTCGTGATTGACATGAATGACTTAACTGGCAGACATGACATTTCGTAACGTGACGTAACATGAACGTGACATAAAAGACAGAAATCTTGACGTAACATAACGTGACATGAACGTAGGACGACAGACATGACATACTTCGAGACATAAATGTAACAGAGAACATTTCATAACATGTCATACATGTAACATGCAACATTTCGTAACATGGCATACCATATAACAGACAACATTTCTTAACGTGGCGTAACATGTGACAATGAATATTACATGACAAGAAATACATGTAACAGATGGCATACTTAACTTAACATGACATACTTGCAATGTATAGCATGTATAGCAATACGTGACAGAATATCTTGTGTAACAGATGAATAATTCATGACAGAATAAATTCTGTGTAACAGATAAATATGTAATGACTTGGCATGGCACATATGATAACATGCATACATACAATTTAGTTCCCTTACTTATCACACATACACATTAAATTGATAGTAAGTTAAAAGCTAACTTACCTCGATCTTCGCGCTTCGAGACAAAACTCAAGTGCGATCACGGGAAACTGAAAGTAGTGATTTCTAAAAATTAGAACTTAATCACTAACAATTAGGAATATGGAAAAATATCAACTTAGAGTAAAATTACCATTTTACCCTCTACATGTGGGAAAATGACCATTTTACCCCTAACTTAAGGATTTTGCATCATAACTTCAAAAATCACCAAAATTTACATACCTTATGTAAATTTTGTCCTAAACTCAAATATCAATTCATAAAAATTTAAAACTAAACACAACCATCAAAACTCTATATGGCCGAAACTTACAAAGGCTATTTCCTTTGCTTTTTGTTGTAATTCTTTCAAATCTCAAAACTCATGATTAAACCAAAATTTTTCTTCTACTACACTCATAACATATTCTTAAGAATAATCATGTTTTGAATCATGAACAAAAGTCATCAAAATCACTAAAACCATACTTGAACTTTTTGGTTTCTCTTCTAAGTTCAAAACAGAATTTTGTTTCTAACTTGTTTTGATCAACCTCTTGATCCATGACTTATAAAGAAGTGATCTTCAAACCAAAACATCACATGGTTCAAAAAGGTGTCCTAAAACAGATCCAAGCTTCAAACTCAAGATCACATGGGTAAACATCAACCAAAACATAAATTTAGCCAAGAACATCATCACTTTGGCCTAACCGAATATCTCCTTCCATAAAATTTCATATGTTCGAAACTAACATCAAATATCTTCAAAATAACATTCTAACATGTATATAAGATGCTTAGGATCTTCCAATAAAAATATCAAAGCCATTGGAATAAGATTAAACCATAAAAGATTTAAACTTTCTCAAAACAGAAACTGTTTTTCCTCTTCCAGTTTCTAAGTTTCTAGACCTAAGAAAATATTTCACCAAAACTTTTAATCATGCAACAAATCCTCAACCAATAATCATATACACATGTTAACAGTACTCCATAAAAATTTCGGACCAAGATCTATTCATTAGCTTGGTCAAAAACTCCAAAATATAACACACTCTCCAGTTTATCGCCCAGAATGACCTTTCTGGGGTCTAAACAACTTTTTACCAATCAAATGATCTCCAAATGGAACAAATAAGATATCCACGTAAACTAGACTCCAAAAGAAACAACTTTCATGAAGGAAACGTTGCGAGGAAACACTTACAAAAGCTTCGAAACAGGCATTCAAAAGAGGTACGAAAAACTGTCCGAGAGTGTCTTTTGTGTTCTATGAAGGAAAAGTGTAAAGGAGAGTTGCTTTTTCGTGGGAAGTGGACTGAAGAGCTTCTTACACAAGCTATGTAAAGTGATAGGACTGAAGGAATGGTTGAGTGTTGGCCTTTTCTTCTCATAAAAATCAGACCAAGATCTTTTCTTAAGGTGGAGTGTAAGAGTGAATGAGTGAGGTGGCCCTTTAGCTATGTCTTTCAAGAACCTTCTAGGCTCTTCTTGTACAGATCTGGCCAGCCAAGTGGGGGTACAAAACTTAGCCATGAAGCAATCCTATGGTGACCAAATTCGTGGGCCTTAAAGGGCCTAAACCGAATGGGCCTAAAATTTGGGGTTTAAAGAGGGTTTGGGTTGCTATCAAGCCCAAATCCAATATCACTTGGCCCAATCAATTTTTCAAGGTTAACAAGGTTGGATAATGATGTTCTAACACAAATTTGAAGGATTAATAGCATGTGGAAGTGATTTAATCAAGTGATTAAACACAATGCTAGAAATCGGATTAGAAAATGTTTAGAGGCCAACTTTAGGGTTTTGGGGAAACCGTTTAGGGTTTCGATTTCAACCATGCTTTTGGGCTTTCGATTGGATTCCCACCATTTAGAATTTCACTAGGATTGAAAACCTCTTTGATCTGGCACAATTTGGTTGAGCAGATGAAACAAAGTTTTGCTTAAGCGACATGATCTCACACCTTGATTCCTTCAAATCCAACAAACGTTCCTTATGGTGCCAAGTGTCTAAAATTATTCACTAAGTGTGGCTAAGATCTTGCCAAGTGTCCAAATAAAACTTCTCTAATCCAATTTGGACATTCCACACTGTGATTTCGAAACACTGCAATTGGTGCGCTTACCGAGGTTACTATTCACTTCGAAAAAGTGAATCATAAACTTAGTACTAAAAATTCCTAAATATTCATATTAACCTATAGTGAAAATCTTTTACCGAAATTTAACCTCGAAGTGCCCTTAAAAATAATTTCACAATTTCCAACAGACGTTTCGTCCGGAATTATGAAAATAGGATATTGTGCCATAAAATCCTAAATAATCCACTGAGTGTAATGGCGTAGACCATAATGCATTCTGACACTTCTAACCACCTCAAATAAATAAAACTCATATTTCTAGCAGCATAGTGAGTGATAACACTGACTATGTTGACAGACTAAAACCTATGCAATAGGTCGATTCGTAAAAACTTATGAGATTTTCACGAGATTCCTAAAGTCAATAGAAATTCCGCCAATGAATTTCTAGCGGGTTGTTACAATAACTGACCACTATTGTACCAGAGCATCATATCGCATCAGAGGCCATGTTTAACCCCCGTGGTAGGGTTGTACAAACTCCGGTAGCTAACTGAGTAGAAACAGAATGTGAATCTTCCCCTTATTTATTCTCGGAGTTCCGAGTATGCACACAGGAAAGACGACCAGAAAACCACTTTGTTTCCATAGTGGGTGCACCAGAAACAGAACAGTTGGTACCAACCCAAACAGAAGCCACTATTAGCACCTGTGGTAGGTCAAATAGGTCACCATCCACAAACCACAACCCGATTCAGAATATCATGCCAAAAGTTTTTAGAAATCACATCATATCAAAATACGGAACACCTTCAGAACAGAACAGAGTTTTTAGAAATCATATCATATCAGAGTACAAAACATCTTCAGAACAGAACAGAGTTTTCAGAAATCACAAAACATAATTTTATGCACAAACTTTCATATTCGCTATCTTTTTCACAGTTTAGAAGCAAAATGCAAAATAGCTCATGTCTGCACCAGTCATGCCAGAAAATACTTTATTCTTAAACAGAATCTCATGAGTAATGCAGAACAAATAACTGAGGTAGTTCAAATATATTTTCATAACAAAACATGTTTATTTTCAACAATCAACCTCAGTCCATTTTATTTTTATGCAAATCTAGCATAGGAACCCCGCTTACCTGGACAACTTAGCTTTTCAGAATTTTCCTCCACAAAGTCGAGTCGAATTTTCTTAAATTTCCAATCAATCTCGCATTTTGATATTCAAGCCTAAAATTTCTAAAATAATCCATTTTTGATTCCTCAAACCCAAAATTCTCATTATTCCTAAGATACCAACTTCATTGTCTAAATTCACCAATATCCAACTTAGTAATTCTGACTAAAACATTAAATTCTAACCTATTTACGAATGGGATCTTACAATAATTTATAATACTAAATACATAACTATGTTGAAATCATTTTAAGTAGAAACTCCTACTTTTGTTTAAATAATACTGAGGAAAAAAAAAATATATATATACATTCTTTTAAAAGGATTCAAAATAATATTTTGTGCTTATTGATCATTCCAAAAATTTATCAGTATCTACTTAATAACCATTCCAATAAAAAAAATACTTCTCTTATTAACAGGATAAACCCACAAGTGTCTAATTCAAAAAAAATAATATATGAGAAACACGTACGGCCGATGTTTTAATTTGCAAGAATATAAAAAAAAATCAATTGATATTCTAAACAAAAAGGGTGAAAAGGGTAAAACACCCTTGGTCTACAAATCAACCGAGACACCTCCAGTTTCCTTTTTAAGTAGTTATAAATCACAACAAAATAAAAAATGAAACTAGCAGAGGAAGATAAAAACGTGAGCGACGGCGAGGTCTTACTCACGGGAAAAACTGCGGTAGTGGCACTGCGAGAGCCCGACGGATAAAGGGCTGAGGTGGTGTTGAAATCCTCGACGACGTCGCACGGGGAGAGAGAGAGATAAAGCTGAAACCAAGAGAGAGGCACACGGTGAGAGGAAAGTGAGGTAGATACCGAGTGGGAAGAACCAACCAACTAGAAATGGTGAGCTTACCGGGGGACTGAGGCGGCGTGGAGCGGACTCGGGTGATGGAAGGTCCTCGCCGGCAGTTTTTGTGGGGGCACGGCACGGTGGAGCTCTCAATGGACCGTGACTGCAGCGGCTTGGACGCTGCTCTGTTTTAGACAACTAAAACAGAGTATTTCGGGGCTTCTAATGGAGGCTAAGAAGGCGTTGGGAGGTGGCTTTGAGGCTGAGGTTCTTCGTGGGCTAGATCCGGCAGAGAGTAGCGATTCGATGGCTGGACTGGTACACTGTTTCTCGGTGG
>QEOY01003866.1:42469-102934 GCA_003123805.1 Juglans sigillata
CATCTGTGTGGTTGATCTCCATCAAATATTCTTCTACATGTCCTGCATTGGATGTAAGAAAGGGACAGGATATGAACAAAATGAAAAATTCATGTGTTACCATTGTAAGTATATGAGTAATGCACAACCACGATATATATGTTATATTCATATTTTACGTCACAAATATAGTTTGTTTAATCAATTTTATGTTATATTCAAATTATTGTTTAATCATTTAGACTTAAAAATATAGTTTGTTTATACAACTGTCGAGCCTATATCGACCTTGATGATGGCAGTGGACGACTGAGGGCTATCATTTTTGGTGAAATCGCAGAAGAAGTTCTAGATTGTACAGCAATCGAACTAATGGAACACACAGGAGGGGTAACCAACTTTTCACGCAATAACTATCTTTTTAATACTTAGAAATCAATCTTATTTTTCAGGGTAGATTTGTCTTTTTCTTAACTAGAAAAATTTTAAAACAAATCTTAGAACTTGGAAATTTATAATTCCCTATTGTTTAAATTCTATTACGGATTTCCTTCTGGTGCTTCAATTGAGGATTTGTTTATATGACGTGTATTTTTCTATGCTATATTGGAATGCTTATGGTAAATTAAAAACATTTTAGCGTCTTCTACAAGGATTTTCTTGGAGGATTTTCATGATGGAAGTATTTTCATTTCAACGATGGTTCCAAACAACTATTTTTTCTTTGACCACACAATCTCCAAACTTCTTTCTTAGCATTCACAAATGCAAAAATTTGTTTAATGTTTGGTTCTTTTCTCTTTGGTAGTTGAGAAAATGTGAGATTGATACTAAAAAGTTGTAAGTGCTAAAAATAACTTCCAAACATAGAAACTTGGCCAATAAGTGGTCTGGGGTCCTCAAGTATCGAGAGTAAATACATTTATATAATAGGAAGAGAGCTAAAGGCAATTTGGTTGAGAAAGAAGAAGCCATGTTTGCAAATGAATTGTACTGTACTTGTTATGCTTTGGGTTCCGACCGAAAGGAAATGGAAATTAAGAAGAGAAAGTAATGTTTTTCTGAGAGGGAGTTAATGGAGAAGGGCATGCATATATAGGTGAAAGTTTTGGACAATACATGAGCCAAAACAGTATCTATGGACCAGGCCACTTTCAGAGAAGTTACCGCCTTTGAAAGCTCCCTTGCTTGTTTTCGGATCCAGTCAAAATTATTAATTAACACGTTTCTATTTTTGGAGACGCGTTTGGTAGGTTTAAGGTTAGTTATATACCCTATTGCAAGTGTATATATTCCATCGAAAATATCTGCCCTTAATTTCTATTTTAATTTATTTTTAAGCTCTTATAATTATAAATTTATGTGTGCATGTGTGTGAAAAAAAGAATATATGCATATATAAATTTAATATTTATGTTTATTCTTCCGATTTTTAATAAATATGTTTTCTAGAACTTACTCGATCCGTCTAACTTTCTTATTGACTTGACTTTTACAAGATGTAAGAATGTTTCTGGCTTAGCTAGCTGGCCTGAAATGTGCTTTATTAATATTCACGCCTAGCTTAGTAAGACATCTTTGAATTGATATTGGATGCCTGCCTGCCTAAGCCTCACCCTTCACGTTGAAAGTCTCGATCAATGAATTGTTATTAATTTGTCCATTCCCTCCCTCATTTGGTTCTTGATCTTCTATGCATGGGCACCAAACATTAATAATAAATAATGACATATAAAAAATTAAATTACTTCAAACTCTAATAAATCCTTAATCTATAGTGATGTGATGTGAATTTTATAATCGTTTGACTTGTGATGTGACATGTGTATTTTTCTATAGTGATTTTCGCATTTGTATTGTTAAATGTCATCACATTTATATTGTTATTTGGTGATTTTCGTCTGTTTGCTCTAATGTTTCAAACTCATAAATTTGTATTGCACACTCCTTTATTCTTCCTGTAGCTATAATGATGTTAAATATTTAGAATATATGTAATTGCTATATCCAAACCATACCTGCCAAGATCTTACCTTGACCATAAGGGATTACAAAAGAGTGAAATCTGATAGATTTTAATGAAAATACACTAGAAGTGGGCACGAGCTACTATTAGCAAAAAACTACATTTATATTTGTTCACTATATTTTATATATTCTATATTAACATGCATCTAAATCTTTGATAATCATGCTTAAACTCTAAATTCATTTCTTGCAGGAACATTTACTGTATATCCAAAATATTGTAAAATTATGTTCAAGCAAAAAGTGGATCATATAATTGGGTGCAGATTTAAATCAACTCCAAAAACAGCGCCACAAAAACTTCAATGTTCTCTCCATAAATGCTGTGAATGAGGAGCTAGAGCACACCACCTCTGAATACGTACATAACTTCCAAACTTTACTTTCAGTAACAAAAAAAAAAATTATGTAATATTTAGTCGTTTAAAAAATAAACTGTAATTTAAATTAGTTTGTCTTCCAAACTTGCTAGAACTTATAGTTTATTTAAACTTATTGTTATTTGAATTAGTAGTTTCTAATTAGAATAATCTATATTATCCTCATAGACCTTATCATTAAATTTTCTTCTTTTATACTAGATATTTATATTTTAGAACAATTTAAAACAGGGCAAACGTGCCTCGCACGTAACTTCACCGCTAGTAGATTAATAATACATGCACCTGGCTGGCTATATTTGTGTGTGTATATATATATATATATATATATATATATAGTGTATATTCAAAGTTAAGTACTAATTATATATCTTTAACGGTTTTCTTTTTCATATTGGGAAATATATAATATTATTAGTAGTAGTGGGTGGCTTAATTGGTTACGTGACCTAATACCAGCTACGTGTCCCCAAATTATTATATATAAAAGCATATAGTCATGTGCGTACTTGGGTCAATGGTTAGAATATTATTATTAGCACCTATTATTATCTTTCACTCTCGTCCCTCTCTGTCTTTATGTCTATCATCATCATCATCATTATTATCATTAGAGTCATGTTAGCGCACTGTCCAATTTTAATTGATGGGTGTGCTAACTTAAAAATGATTTTTTTATATTTTTTAAATATATTTAAATATTTTTAAATATTTTAAAAAATAAAAAATATATAAATATATTCAAAAATACTTATTTAATTATTAAATAAAAAAAAGTTTAAAATAAATATATAAACATTCAAAGTGAATGAATAAACTCAAGCCGCATACTATTATTATTATTATTATTAGTACCTATTATTTTATTTCACTCTCGTTTGTATATCGATCACTCTCTGTCTTTATGTCTATCATCATCATCATCATTATTATCGTTAGAGTCATGTTAGCACCCTGTCNCTAACACAAAAATGAATTTTTTTCTATATCTTTTTAATATATTTAAATATTTTAAAAAATAAAAAATATATAAATATATTCAAAAATACTTATTTAATTATTAAATAAAAACAAAATTTAAAAATAAATATATAAACGTTCAAAGTGAATGAATAAACTCAAGCTACATACTATTATTATTATTATTATTATTATTAGCACCTATTATTTTTTTTCACTCTCGTTTGTATATCGATCACTCTCAATCTTTATGTCTATCATCATCGTCATCATTATTATCATTAGAGTCATGTTGGCGCATTGTCCAATTTTAATTGATAGGCGTGTTAACATGAAAATGATTTTTTTTAATATATTTAAATATGTTTAAAAATAAAAAATATATAAATATATTAAAAAATACTTATTTAATTATTAAGTAAAAAAAATTTTTAAAAAAATATATAAACGTTCAAAGTGAATGAATAAACTTACTATATTATTCAAACGTACTATATTACGTCTATAAATTTTAAAAGAACAATTCACACACTATATTATCTACTTTAATAAAAAGTAATAAACAGTAAACAATACGTAAACAATGAAAATTAACAGTAAACAATAGATGAACAGTACATAAACAGAGACAACTGACATTAAGCAGTAATAATTGACAGTAAACAGTACTTGAACAAAAATATTAGACAGTAAGCAGTTTATAAACAGTGACATCTTCGAATCTCTAATTAATAATGAGATTCAATTTTTTTTAAATTTTAAGAATTAAAATTTATTTTATCTCATCTTATTACTTAAATATATTTTTTTTAATTAAAATTTCAAGAATTAAAGAGACAAATGTTCCGTATCGAGTTGACATATCCGGTTTATAATTTGGTCAAATATAAACCGATCATTTTTTTACGGCCCGGCTATGTAAATACTAAACATATTTATGATAGATAATATTAAAGCAGTACGTTAATCTATAATGAAAAACGATGGATAGAGAACATTATTTTTTATAATCTTTTAAACAAATATATTTTAAATAATAGATATTTTTATAAAATATCTTATAAAAATAATATCACTTTACGTAAATACTCTATTTTAAAATATGACTGTATATAGAAAGTGTATCATTACTCATCTATAATTTGTAGAACTAATTGGATATATATATATAATTCAAAAGAAAAATTTAAAAGAAAGAAAAGAAATTACTATCCTTGTCTTACTTTGTGAAAATGTTAATAAAGACTTGTACTTATAGCTTAAAAACTTCACCCGAGTCAAAGTTTTACGGGATTTTGAGAGACACATAATAAAGAGAGACAACGAGAGATCTTGACACAGAGAGTGAAAGAAAATGATATTGCATGCTAGGGACATTTCCATAACATTTTCAAAAAGAAAATAGGTTCTAATAATTAATTTTATAGTCATTGACAGCCACATATAAGTTATTGAGAAGAGATAGTATCATTTTCACACTTAATTACAGATAGGTCGTTGTTCCATACCAATGATGTTATTAATTTCTAGGTGATCCATATGCATCATATATACATTAAAGTACAAGGGCTGTATATATATATATACATATATATATATATGTATATGCAGTAGAAAATATTTTTCTCAAATAATTAAAAAACTTTAATAGACATGCATAATTTATTCAAAAAACATAAAAAGTAGACTTATTCATGCACTTGATCATTAATTTGTCGAGAAAGCTTGCGATTAGACCATTATAATTACTACTTGGATCTAGTGACTATCTCCACAACTCCACCACTCCCTTGAGTTCCCTGAGTGCTACTTATCGCCTCATTCTCACTATGAAAAAGTCTTTTTGCAAGTGATTTCGAGCACTAAATCGCACATCAATATTAAATGTAAGGCATTTGTTTAAGAGTTTTGCTATGTACAAGCAAGTTTGCGTACCAATCTGCGTACTAATATTATTGTCTTCATATTCTAAATTCAAATTGGTACTATTTTCAATAAAATCTAGTTTCTGACCAATCATATGGAATGTGTGCACGTATTAGTGCGCATAATCGTTTACAATTAAATTTTTCCTTCATTTAATGAAACAATACGTTTTGAAAACTAAAAATAATATTAGTGTACGTACCAAACTACTCGTACCTAACAATTCTCATAATATAAAATGAAAAGTAATAAACACGCGTATCTGTTTACAATTTTACTTTTTAGGTGGAAATGGAAGAGAGATAAATAACGTGCACCCTTCTCAATTCCCACGTAACGTTTGCAAGACATTACAGTTCTGGATATATTATATTTGCAATTATCTAGAAATTCAATATTATGCAGAAGAAACGCACGTTTCAATGGCAATATACGTATATACAAGAATGATTTGGAATGTCTATATCACAAGCTCACGTGTCGGCGCCACTTCTTTATCTTTGAATATTCTAGGTCAATTACGATGTGCCTTGCATGATCTTCATATCTATTTTTTTTTTATTTTTTTTATGGAGTTTCTTTGCCGCACATTATCATATATATATTGCCAATCCAAGGATTCGACGGACAAACCCAACCCTTCTTAATTACTAATGCAGAATCAAGGATTACCAAAACTCAGAACATCAGCACTGTCAAGCTTCAGATGAATCGAGATTTATCTTGTAAGAAGAGATTGCATGAATGTAAACAAGAAGATGAACTGGAAAAACTTCCATGAGAAAAATGAATTTGATTGATTAATTACAGAGTATTTGAACTTTATTTATACACGGCTTAAATGAGAAATAATAAACTAACTATAATAACAAAAATAACTAACTCTTCTTCTCCTCTTCTAGTTTAACACGTGTAGCTTTAGAATTTAATTCCATTTGTTCAATCCGTGAGGCTATATTCCAACAAGTACTACTGCCTGCTGCAATGCTTTCATGGCTCCCAGTTCTCCTACTCTTCATCTCATGGATTTCTTCCGTTTCAGCCACCTCTCGCTCATTTTTTCACTGCCTTTTGAGCCATTCTCAGCCCTCTCATCCAATCTCTGCGGCTATCTATACTCCCAGCAATGCCTCCTACTCTTGTGTTCTGCAAGCTTACATCTGGAACCTCCGATTCAACACGTCCACAACCCGAAAACCTTATCTGATTCTCACTGCTTTGCATGAGTCCCACATTCAAGCAGCTGTGGTTTGTGCTCACAGGCACAACCTGCAAATGAAGATCAGAAGTGGAGGCCATGACTATGAGGGTGTTTCTTATGTTGCCGAGGTCCCGTTCTTTATCCTCGACATGTTTAATCTCTGTTCGATTCACATTGATATGGAAAGTGAGACCGCTTGGGTCCAGACTGGTGCAACTCTCGGCGAGGTTTACTACAGAATCTACGAGAAAAGTAAAACCCATGGCTTTCCTGTTGTTGTTGGTGCCACAGTCGGTGTCGGTGGGCATTTTAGCAGAGGAGGTTATGGTAATATGATGAGAAAGTACGGCCTATCAGTGGATAACATTATTGATGCTCAGATTGTCGACGTTAAGGGCAAACTTCTTGACAGAAAATCTACGGGAGAAGATCTGTTTTGGGCCATTACAGGTGGTGGAGGAGCCAGCTTTGGAGTGGTTGTTTCTTACAAAATCAAAATCGTTCGTGTTCCAGAAACAGTGACTGTTTTCCAAGTCACGAAGACCTTGGACCAAAATGCAATAGACATCGTGTATCGGTGGCAACATGTTGTAGATAAGCTGGATCACAACCTTTTCATCAGGCTTATCCTGCACGTGGTAAATGAAACTGATGGCCAGAAGACTGGAAGAGCTACATTGTAACGCCCCAAAACCTGGATGGCTTGGAGAATTACTACCTGTCACTCATAAACATGTCTCCCAACACATCCAAAGAATAATCTCCAAAGACTTCATAAGTGAAATCAATCTCATATCTTCTAAATAATCTCATTACAAACTCCACACAATCTTTAATGCAACAATAATAAATCAAAGGGTCCACAATCTCCCGGTAATAGTAACATACCAAACTAATAAAACCATAGGTCTTACTAAACCCAAAAATATAATTAAAACTCAAAGACATTAAAACTAAGAACATCAGGAGTCCTTCTTCTAACCACATCTCCTCAGCTTAAACACGTTCACCAATCTAATCCAGGTCCTCATTTGGACTCTCCACATCATCTGAAAAATGTTATCATGATAGGGGGTGAGTTATCAACAACTCAGTAAGCAGGAGTCATATGCTAGCATGCAAACATGAGCATTTATAAAGTACAATATGCAGAACAAAATATTTTACAGAGTTATCATACAAAACAACATGTTTTTCCAAAACTAACGGAGCGATGGTTTTAAGACAAGTAAAACCCGTAATACTTTGGCATAACATAAACTAAGTATCATCATCAGATCAAAACAGAGCATCAAACAGAGCAGAGACCATGTTTCACCCATGTGGTAGGGTTGTGCTAACCCCGGAGGCTAAACCAGGCAGAGACAGAGGTGAAATCTTTCCTTTATTCTTCTCGGAGCCCCGAGTGTGCACACAGGAAAGACCATAATAAAACTACTTTGTTTCCAAAGTGGGTGCACTCAGAGACAGAGAAGTTGGTACCAACCCAAACAGAGCAGAGCAGAGCAAAGCAGAGACAGAGTTAGATACAAATACCAGTACACCATGCCAAAGGTTTTCAGATGTTATATCAAAATAATACAGAGTACCAAAACAGAATCATCCAGTTTACACACAACGAACACAAAAGCCAGAACATCTTTCCAAATAAATGCACAACTTTTCATATTCTCAATATTGCTCATTTTTCAGATTTTAGAAACCACATGACAGAATTTAGCTCATGTCTACACAATGCATGTCAGAACATATTTTTCCTTTTTCACACAGATTTCATGAGTATGCAAATATACGACCGAGGTTGGTTTCGTTTTTCCCAAGTTCTCATTTCATAACAAAAATATGCAAAGTTTTTAGAAAATCAACCTCAGTCTCAATAATTTGTGTAAAGCCTAGCATAGGAACCCCGCTTACCTGACTCCTACAGCGTATTATCTATGACTTGAATACGGTCTCTATCCGTCTCGTCATCTATTCATAAAAAATAATATAAACTAAATATTAAAGTCCAGCAACACAAAATTGGTCTTAAACAACTTAAGACCTAAATTCCTAGACCATAATTCAGCAAGTTTAATCCAACTCAAACAACCAATTAACAATCTGGACTGCTCACACTTCGACCCAAAATATTCTATACCAATCTCGGTATTGTCCAATACAAACATCGAAGCCAATGTCAACTTAATTCATCACTAAACCATACTTATTTCAGCAGCTTGTAATCCCAAACAATTATCAACAATTTAACCCAAAACAACACCACACACTACCATTTCTTTCCGTTCACAACTCCATAACAGAAAATATAACCCAAATACTTCAAAATATTAAATTGCACTTGACAAATAAATCAAATTCCCTTCTAAATATTTTCTCAACCACCAATCCAACAATTCAACTACAATGCAACTTCAAATAATCCAAACCTAGAACATTCCACCACAAGAAATTCGTTATACCAAGAAATGCCCAAAGAGCCGCCCACAGAATTAATCTAAAATGAACACATGACCCATAAATTCCATTGAAAAAGACTAGAGGTGGAAGTGTGTGTGAATGTGTGCGAGAAACTGAGGCAAGAAACTTACCAACGGCAACTAAAAACTCCAGTAAAGGCTTCAATGACTACACGGAACACACAAACCCGAAGACTCACCACGCACAACACCTAGACCCCACAGCAACAATCAAAACTGTAGAGCAAAATGAAGAGAGGGTCGGCTGAGAGAATGCAACAAAACAGAGTCTTGTTGCAGAAATAAAAATGGAGGGGGAAGAGATTATACCTGAAGACGAAAACCTGAACAAAAGGAAGAGAAGAGCCGAGTTTGTACACGAAGAGAACCAATCGCAAAACTGGAGGAACACGAGGGAGAAACTGCGTGAACTACTGCAATAGAGAGACTCAACAGCTGAGAAATGATTTTGAGGGAAAACTGAAAATGGTGAGATTAAGGGCAAGAGTTTCGACAACAGCAACAGAAATCGACGAGGAGAAAAATTGAAATGAAATGGAAGAGAAAAGAGTTAACGTGGGAGAGAGAAATGCGGAAATGCGGAAGGAAGAAACGGAAGTTGAAGAAGAAACACTCACCTCTCTAAAACGATGCCGTTCGGTAGTCCCACTAGGCACTAAAATGGCTGGGCCATTTTCATGCACTGGTCCGGGCCTCACAACGCCCTGGCCTTACATACATTCCTTGCCTTGTTCCTTGGAGACTCTGACAAACTTCTCTCAGTCATGAAAAAGTGCTTCCCTGAATTGGGATTGAAAAAATCAGATTGCACCGAAACCAGCTGGGTTCAATCTATGCTTTTCTGGTCCAACATCCATCTCGGGACAACAAACGATGTTTTGCTCAACCGAAAACCTCCTTCTCTAAACTACTTCAAGAGGAAATCAGACTATGTGAAGAAGCCAATTTCCAAGGAAGGGTTGGAGGTGATTTGGAAGAGATTGATTGAGCTGCAATACGTAAATCTGACATTCAATCCTTTTGGTGGAAGGATGGCTGAGATTCCGGCCGAGGAATCTCCATTCCCACATCGAGCTGGGAATCTGGCAAAGATTCAGTATGCAGTAAACTGGAATTAGGCAGGGCAAGAGTTGACAGATTATTACTATATAAATTTGACAATAAAGCTTTATAGTTACATGACTCCATATGTGTCCAAGAATCCAAGAGAGGCCTTTTACAACTACATTGATCTTGACCGGGGTATCAACCACAACGGAAAGGACAGTTACTCGGAAGGAAAAGTTTATGGAATCAAATATTTCAAGGGTAATTTCAAGAGATTGGTGAAAATCAAGACTGAGGTTGATCCTGGTAACTTCTTTAGGAATGAACAAAGTATCCCTACTCTACTGAACGGACGCTAGTGTGTATATACACACAGTATTGGTGCCTAGCTAGCTAGCACTTCAGCGCTTAAAGTATTTCATCTTGTGTGTACTATAGCTGTTTGATTGCCAGAAAATATATTTCCTGAAAAATGGAATATATTATTGTTCTTCGTTAAAAATAAAAAGAAAGCTGATGATCTGTTGTGAAAATAGAAATTGAAACTGTTCCAAATATATGCACGTATGGAATAGCTACCGGATGTTGTTGACGAGTAATTTAAAGAATAGCCATATTAGTTTCAAATAGACAAATTTGGTACAAATGTTTGGTTAAGAAGTAGATTTTATTAAAAAAAAAGTAATTCCTTTTGTATTTGTTTTAAAATAAGATTTACTTTTTTTATAAAAATTTGTGCCAGATTTATCTATGTATAATTTATAAAAGTTATTTCTAATAGTAAAAGTTTCAATTTGATCAGTACTGGAAATTTAAGGCTCGATTTGGTTACACGATATTTCATTTCTAAATATTTGATGAGTCTGTACCGTACATTAGTTTTTTCTATTCAAACACACTATATTTTATTTTTAAATTTTAAAAACATCCACTTAAATAAACAGTAAACACTACGTGAATTGTGAAAGCTGACAATAAACAATATGTGAATAGTGCTTGAATAGTGACAATTGACAGTGAACAGTTTGTAGACAATATTAAAGCAGTATGTTAATCTACAATGAAAAATGATGGATAGATAACATTTTTTTTATAATCTTTTAAACAAATATATTTTAAATAATAGATATTTTTATAAAATATCTTATAAAAATAATATCACTTTACTAAATACTTCATTTTAAAATATGACTGTATATAGATAGTATATCATTACTTATCTATAATTTGTAGAACTAATTGGATATATATGTAATTCAAAAGAAAAATATAAAAGAAGGAAAATACATTACTATCCTTGCTCTTACTTTAAATTAGGGCTGAGCACCGACCCTTTCAAAGTCGGAGGGCCCAACCTCTGACTCCGACTCCAACTTTGTCGGAGGTCGAATCCGACCTCTGACTCCAACTCCGCACGTACAGAATCCGACTCCGCTCCGACAAGTCGGAGCGGAGTCAGAGCGGAGTCAGATTTTTTCATTTCAAAATTCCTCACTTGGTTTACACGTAAAATTATGGAGATCATTTTGTTATGTATTAAACTATAATGCCAAATCTGGAAATAAACATAGAAAANCAGTATAACTATATAATAGTATTAGTATAAATATTATACTACCTATATCACTAATAGTATTAGTACACTAATGTCTAAAGACTAATACTAGTATATCACTATAGTTAATAATTTAATAGTACCCTATAGTAATATAACTATATTAGTATAAGTTATAGTGATTTAATATAGTTATAATACTATAAGTTATAACTATAGGCTATATAATAGTATTAGTATAAATATTATACTAACTATATCACTGATTGTATTAGTACACTAATGTCTAATACTAGTATATCACTATACTAAATATATAGTAATATAGTATTAGTAATTAATACTATAGTGATTTGTATAGTAATTTATATATAAGCTTAAAGTGGTTTACTAATTTATATATAGTAATTAATACTTTTAGTAATTTATATGAATAATACTTTAGTTATTATACATTAGTATTATATGTTATTATAAATTTATAGATTAGTGTTTATTCATTAGGATTACAATAATACATGTTGATGTTATTATGCATCTTAGTGTTTATAGTATATTATAGTCATATACTAAACTATTATTAGTCAATTTAGTCTATATATTATAATATAAATATATTATTTAACTAGTATATTATTGAGTTTAACTAACTATATAAGATATAGTTGTATAAAATTTAAATAATTAATATATAGAAAAACACATCTTTTTATAAAATATGTATAAAATCGGAGGCAGAGGCGGAGTCGGAGGGACACATCGGAGGCGGAGGCGGAGGCGGAGGCGGAGGATCGGAGTCAGATCGGAGCGGAGTCGGAGTTGGATCATCAGTGAATCCGACTCCGACTCCGAATCCTACAAGTCGGAGTCGGAGCGGAGCCGGATTCGGAGTCGGATTGTCGGATTTTTGCTCAGCCCTACTTTAAATTTACGATAACAAGTCAAAGAAAGCTTTTGGCATGTGTAGATTTGTAGGTGCATGGCCAGTACGTTCAATTAATCCTACACCTTTATTTAGGTTTGGTTGTCATGACCATTTGAAACGAGGTAATAAAACTCTAAGCCACATTAAATATTCCAATATTCCAACAGAACTAAGCATTTAATTAGAATAAGTTGAGATCATTATAACGGGTATGGAAAAATCTATTCAATATATATATGTATATTTATAATATATGTATATATAAACTGATATCTAATAGATCAATATATATACAAATATATGTAAGTGTGCACCATGTATGTGTGTGTATATACTGAAGAATTGTCGATGTATAAAATGATATATACGTTGATAACATTAAAAAATTAGAAAAATTAATGTCAAAAGATAATATTAAAAAAATCATAAACTTGCGTTGAAGCACAAAAATACAAAGGAAAATAAAATAAAAGGACAAATAAATTATAAAAAAAATTAAAAAAAGAGAATGAGTAGACATTTTAAAGTTACAAAAAAAAAATTAAAATTATATTAATACATTTTGGAATTAATTAAATACCATCTAAGTTAATTTAAAATTTATAAAAATACCATCAAAACTAAAGAAGATTATAAAACTAGCATTAAAATAGTCCGGAATGAAATAGGACCTCAAATGCCATTTCTGGCCATAATGATCGAAATGAGCAGAAATTTAGAACAAAATGGAACGAGCAGGTGTAGTATACTAGATATTACATTGGAATGAAAAATTCCAACCGAAATGGCTGGAGTGAAACTTATTTGAAGACTATGATTAGTACTATATTCTAGGTGTAGGTAGCAGGGCCCTGCACCTTGCTACCCCGCCCTTGTTAGCCTCACCCCCGCATGGTGGGGCAAGCAACATTGCCTCGCAGGGCAAAATACCAATGGCGGCAACGGCAGTTTTGCCCTAGTGCCCCCTATTTATATCTATTTTACATACATATATACATACATACATACATACATATAGTTTTACACATTTATAAATATTTTTTATTATTTTTATTATGTATAAATATAGTAATATATATTAAGTATAATTTTTATTAAATACTTTGTGTAAGTTGTAATGTAGTCTAGTGTAGCCTTTTTATAGGAGGCAAAGACAATACAAGTTTCACACTTAAGTAATGTGAGACTTTTGTATTGCTTAGGCATATGCATTACTCACGATTTTATTAAGCCTAATTAATTTGTACCACTTGGGCCCAACATGAAGCTCATGTTCTAAAACTTCTTTTTTTAGGTTAATATGTATGTAAAGCCCACTTGAGATTTAATGAGTAATTTTGGAAAAGGTTATGGGCCCAAAAATTTATTTTGGCAGAATATAGATTTTATTGGACTAGATAATTAGGTTAAAATTTTTATAAGTGAAAATTTGCCTGAAACATTTATTAAACAAGTTGTATTATCTTTAGAAATTGAGTTGAGGCCCATTGGTATTTAATATTTATGGGAAGAGTTGGATAATTCTAAAAGTCGAGTCGGGACTGACTAGTATCTATTATATACTCAACCCATTAAAAAAAAAATTACAAACAAGCCAAAGAGATTTTTGAACTATTCTGACGGGCCCAACCCTGCCCATTTGTTAATTTCATACTCTATCCAAGAAGTGGATCCAAATACTTTCAAATCGGCAAAAAAAGAAAAAAGAAAAAGAAAAACAAATAGAGCAGATAAGAACCAAATTAGATCACAATCGACACTTTCCAAAGCCTGTTTCCACGCCGTGCACATCTCCACCCCCGCTAGGCTTCACAACAGGGTTGCCGTAGCTTGTGTCTTCAATACACCTCCTCCACGTAGCTGCCGCCAGGCACTGCACAAGGCCTAGCCTACTGCATCTCCACGAGCCGCCAGCCCACGTTATCATTGACTCAAACCCCTTTGCCATAGCAACCCACGTTAAACGGCTAGTCCACGCCTCCTTGCACAGCTGTAGCCAAGCTGTGCCACCTTGTGTAATGAACTTGACATGAAATTACTAAAGAAGTGAAATACTGAAATGGATGGTAGAGAAATGTATGTAAATGATATTATGATAAACTGAGTATTTTCGAGGAATACACAACCTCCATGAAAACAAAAAGCAACTTGATCAATATTCTTCCAGATACCAAAAATGAGAACGGTAATTTTCCTTTTCTAAACCTCCCTCCCGCAGGTAACTACCCATGCCAATCTCTGGCTTACAAGTGGACCAATAAACTGAAAAGGAAAAAATATTAAAATACTAAAATAACAAACTGTAAACACAAGCACATGGCTTTGATCAATTATTCCTCTGATTCGCAGCTATTGTGTTGCCTTCCTCCAAAACTCACCGTTCCTTCAAATGGTCCTGGGCTCACTCATAAGTTATCCACCGAAGTCCTTCTGCCCTTCAACCCAAGCCCAATTTGTGGGCCTCATAACAAGTTCCCCCTCTCAAAGAACCTGGCCCACCAGGTAGGGATAAGTCTCTTGAAGCTTCGAGAGAACTTCCCAGCTGCTATCCTTGACTGAAGCTCCTACCCATTTCACGAGCACCTCCGTGAGAGGCTTATTCCCATGGCGGCACACGCGGCGATCCAGCACTGCCTCTGGCTTAGGTAGGACTTCTCCTTCCCCGTTGATAGGCGGAAGTGATGGTAGCGGTTGAACTTGGGCCCCGAGCTTCCTTTTGAGGAAGGATACGTGCAAGACGGGGTGGATCCTTGACTCCAACGGTAGCTCCAAACGGTAAGCCACCTTCCCTAGGTACTACACCACCCTAAAAGGGCCGTAAAACCTGGGGGAGAGTTTGGGATTGTGCCTTGCCGCCACAAACTTTTGGCGGTAAGGCTGCAAGCGGAGGTAAACCCACTGCCCTACCTCGAATTCTCTCTCCGTTCTTTGCAAATTTGCAAACTTTTTCATTTGTTTTTGGGCAAACGAAAGGTTTTCTTTCAAAATTTGCCTGATCTGCTCCCTTGTTCTTAGAAGTTTGTTTGCTGTGTCGTTAGATGTAGTTCCTGGTACGTATGTTGTTACTTTGGGAGGTTGATAACCATATAAAGCCGCAAAAGGAGACATCTTGGCAGAGGTGTGGTAGGATGTATTATACCACCACTCTGCAAGAGATAGCCACTGCACCCACTGTCTAGGCTTAGCCCCCACGTAGCACCTTAAATATCCCTCCACAGCCTTGTTCAAGGCTTCGGTTTGACCATCACTCTATGGATGGTAAGCTGAGCTATAGTTTAGGGATGTTCCTTGTAGTGTGAATAAGGCTCTCCAAAAGCTACTCAGGAATGTAGGGTCTCTATTGGACACTATGGCTTTAGGAAAGCCATGCAATTTGAACAGCTCCTTTAAATAGATTTGTGCAACTTCACTGGCAATATATGGGTATGACAGACTCATGAAGTGGCCATACTATGTGAGTCTGTCAATAACCACTAATATCATGTTAGCCCCCTTGGAGGATGGAAGACCCTCCACAAAATCTATAGAAATTTCTTGCCAAGCTTGTTTCAGGGATAAGAAGGGGCTGTAAAAGGCCTGCAAGTAGAATGTTTTCATTTTTGTTAGCTTGGCAGATGTCACAACATTTGACTAGATTTTTGATATCCTTATTCATCCCATGCCAAAAAAATCCCTCTTGGCACGTTGATAGGTCTTTAAAAACCTAGAGTGACCTGCTGATGGATTGTTGTGTATATATTGTAAGACCCTCTCCTTGAACCCAGAGTCAGGATTAATGACAAATCTTCGCTTCTTAAGCAGCAACCCCTGCTGTACCTAGTACCCTTTAGGCAGATCCTGATTAGACTGAAACTTTTGTAAGAAGTCCAATAGTTCAGGGTTAGTACTGTAACTGTGCTTGAGTTCAGTTATCCACTCAGCCGTAGGAAAAGAAATAATAGCCAATAGTGCACCCTCTTCCTCAGAATCTTCATTCCTTCTTGAAAGGGCATCTGCCACTTTGTTCTCCTTCTCTTTCTTGAATTCAATTGTAAAATCGTAGCCTATTAGCTTGGTGACCCACTTCTGTTGTGCTGCGGTACCCACTTTCTGCTCAAGCAGAAATTTCAAGGCTTGTTGGTCGGTTTTGATCACAAAAGCCTGGCCCAATAAGTAAGGCCCCACTTTTGCACTACAGTCACTAGTGCAAGTAGCTCGCGTTCATAAGTGGATAATGCTAATGCCTTTCCCTTCAAGGCCTTGCTGAAAAAAAAAAATGGGTTGTCCCCCTTACATGACAACTGCCCCAATGCCACCACCACTAGCATCACATTCTACTGTGAATTTTTTTGTAAAATCTGGAAGCCTTAGAACTGGGGGCTGGGACACTGCCTGTTTAAGCTGTTGGAAAGCCATAGTGGTTTCATGAGTCCAAGTAAAGGCATTTTTCTTTAGAAGGGCTGTTAGGGGTGCTGCTATAAGCCGTAGTTTCTTATGAATTTCCTGTAATACCTAGTGAATCCAAGAAAACCCCTTAAGGCCTTTAGGGTTCTAGGAATTGGCCACTCTAGCATGGATGCCACCTTGCTCGGATTTGTCTTGACCCCTTCTCCTGACACCACGTGTCCCAAGTACTCCACCTCATGGACTCCAAAGGTACATTTTGATAGCTTGGCATAAAGCTGGTGTTTGCTAGTACCTCCAACGCTTGTCTGAGATGACTCAAGTGATCCTCTAGGCATTGACTATACATGAGTATATCATAAAAGAAAAAAACCAGCACAAACCTTCTTAAAAAAGGTTTAAAAATTTCATTCATTAACCCTTGGATTGTTGAGGGTGCATTGGTGAGCCCAAATGGTATTACCAAAACTTGTAATGGCCTTCGTGGGTACGAAAGGCAATTTTGGGAACATCCTCAGGGGTCACACGGAGTTGATGGTACCCGGACCTCAAGTCCATTTTAGAAAATATAACTGAACCATGGAGTTCATCAAGTAATTCATCAATGACTGGGATGAGAAATTTATATTTAATAGTTTCTTGGTTGAGGGCCCTATAATCCACACATAGGTGCCAATTTCCATCTGCTTTACATACCAAAAGTACTGGGGAGGAAAAATGACTTGAGCTTGGTCTAACCATTCCAGACTTTAACAATTCGGTCACCAATTTTTCAATCTCAGTTTTTTGGTAAAAGGGGTATGTATAAGGTCTTGTAGATATTGGAGGAGTTCCTACCTTTAGAATAATTTTGTGGTCTTGTGATCTCACTGGTGGTAGACTCACTAGTTCCTTAAAAATACCCTTAAACTGTTGTAACAACTGATTCACCCTAACATCCATAGCTAGTTGAGTGTGAATTTTCAGCTTGGGCAACAACTCCATAGCCTTTAATTGTATTAGTATACCTTTGGATCCATGACTCATATTAAATTTCACCTTCTCCCCTTCCTCAATTGAGGGTCTACCCAGCTTCAATCCCTTTAATTCTACCTTCTTCCCTTCCCACTGGAACTCCATGAGCAATTTAGAAAAATTCCAAGTAATAGTACCCAATGTCTCCAACCAGTTTATACCCAACACTGCATCACACCCCCAAAGTGTTAACAAATAAAAAGGAATGTTGAATTGAGTACCTTGCATTTTAATGGAGGCATTCTGGCAAAATCCTTCTTTGGTCACCATATCCCCATTTGCTATACTGACTTTTAGCTTATTTGTTGGGTCCACCAAGAGTTTAGCCTTCTTAGCAATGGACGGATCCAGGAAGTTGTGCATACTTCCTGAATCTAGTAAGATCACCACTCTTTCCCCTCCAATGGAGCCACATAATCTCATGGTTTTGGGATTTGGGGCTCCTGTTATAGCATTCAAGGAAATCTCCATTTTCTTGTCTGCTTTGTCCCCTTGTGAGCCGTCTTCCATGTCTTGAGAATCAAAGAACACTTCCTCTTCCTCATCTTTCGAGTCATCATCCAATGCTTGGATAACATAAAGTCTTGGAGATTTGCAAGCATGTGAGGGGTTCCATTTTTCGTCACAATGGTAGCATTGTCCCTTTTTCCTCTTCTCATCCATTAGCATTGAGGAAATATGTCTAGATGACCTCAATAATTTCTTTCCTTGCTGCCCCTGTCCTTGTGAGGGACCTGAGTGAGGCCCCATGGTAGGACTCGAGCTTGAGGATCCCATGGATTTCTCCATCCATCCTCTCACAGATTTCTTGGAACTGTTTAAGTATTCCTCCTGGATTTTTGCTAACCCAAAGGCAGCAATAAGATTCAGTGGGTTGAACATCCTTACTGGCAGGCGGATGTCATCTCTCAGTCCACTTAAGAAACAACTAAGCTTGTGTGCTTCTGGCAGACCTCTAATCTTGTTCGAAAGAGCTTCAAACTGGGCTTTATACTGGACAACAGTAGTGACTTGTTTGAGACGAGTAAGTGCCTCCCTTGGATCATCATAGGCTGATGGTCCAAAGTGTAACAACAAGGCCCTAGTAAAGGTTTCCCAGCTGTTAAACTAAACAGTTTCCACAACATCTTGGTACCAAATTAGAGCATCTCCTTCCATGTAGTAAGAAGCCATTAACATCTTTTATGCAGGTGGTGTTTGGTAATAATCAAAATAATGGGAAGCTCTGAAAATCCAACCCGTTGGGTTGCTCCCATCACAGTAAGGAAATTCTAGTTTGACCCCTCATTGGCTATCTCTTCGATAATCATTGTTCTCTCTGTCATGGCGCAGGTCACGGTGGACCACTTGGGCAGCTGTTTAGGTAACAATGGTGTGGACCATTTCCGTCAACTGGGTGATATCTTCTCGCATAGGATGCATCTTTTCCTCCTGGGTTTGAAATCGTTCCTCGTGGGCTTGCATCCTCTCCTCGTGGGCATTTTTGGATCTGGTGTTATCAGCCATGAAGGACCGGTGTCTCTAGATACCAATTGTAATAAACTTGATATGAAATTACTAAACAAGTGAAATACTAGAATGGATGATAGAGAAATGTATGTAAATGATATTATGATAAACTGAGTATTTTCGAGGAATACACAACCTCCATGAAAACAAAAAGCAACTTGATCAATATTCTTCCAGATACCGAAAATGAGAACTATAATTTTCCTTTTCTAAACCTCCCTCCCGCAGGTAAGCACCCATGCCAATCTCTTGCTTACAAGTGGACCAATAAACTGAAAAGGACAAAATAGTAAAATACTAAAATAACAAACTGTAGACACAAGCACATGGCTCTGATCAATTATTCCTCTGATTCGTAGCTACTGTGTTGCCATCCCTTCAAATGGTCCTGGGCTCACTCAAGTTATCCACCGAAGTCCTTCTGCCCTTCAACCCAAGCCCAATTCGTGGGCCTCATAACACCTTGCTGATGCACCACCGTGGGATAAACCATAGCCAAAACTCCTCCACAAAGCTGCCCTTGCACCACCAGCCCACACGCAGCATCCATCGCATAGCACAATAGCCCCGAACGGAAACCTAATGGGCCAAGATATTCCCCGCACGACAGAAGCTGCCAGTTCCACAGCTTAAACCTCTGCCCTACACCACCACACAGACACTGTGAGATCCTCCCTGCAAACCACTACCCACCCTCTGTAAAACCACCGAAAGCCCATGTTTCCCCTACACCAAAACAGAACACCCCAAGCCATCCACAACCCTTCCACATGGACATCTCAGCTACCAGTCACGGCATGGTGAAGCCCAGTGACATCGCCACCCCCTCCACGTCGCCTCCACCAACACAGGAAGTGCAGCCGATCACTGCACGCCCCTCTAGATCTTCCATTTTTCCTCTCTATAAGTCCACTGCCTTTTCTCCATTTCTCCCTCTCACGTCTCTCTCTCTCTCTCCCCACCGTGAGTGATTGTTCTCTATCCCTATCCTAGTGCTCTTCTGCCGCTCCCAGTCACCTGATTGCCGCTCGATGCTTTCCTCACGGTGAGCCCGTTGCACGGTCCCTTCTCTGGTGAGTCTATGTCTCACTAGCGTTCGGAAAGAAAACATTTACAGATCCAAATTATGTATTTGCCCTTAACATGAAAATCAATAACAGGATGTCAAGAAGTGATTTTACGTTGAACTTATTTTATTTTGGGCTACACCTTACATTGCAATTTGTGTTTTATAGTTGGGCTTAGTCTTACTTTTATTAGCCCAAAAACTCATATTTTACAGCGAATACTTACGAATTTAAGTATTAAATTTTACAACAAAAGTTTTGTAGCTATGTTAAATTGATATAATTATTTGAGAAATAATAGTTGCAGTCGTGAGTGTACAAGCGCCACGCAATCACTTTGAAAAAAAAAATACGAAACCCACATGTAAATAAAATTAATTTTTTAATATTGGACCCCACACTTTTTCAAAGTGACTGCACGACACTTGCTCACTCTATGATTGTATGTAGCATTACTCTGAAATTCTATATAAAACAAAATAAATATTAAAGCTATTGACGTAGTATGTATCTAAGTAAATGGAAAATTTTATAAAGTATTTTTAGAAATCTAGTAATATTTAGTATTTCATATAGCTGACGATTGATATTTCTTCGACATGGTCGTGTAAAATTTAGAAAAATTAAAATTCGAGGTAAGCGGGGTTCCTATGCTAGACTTTGTATAAAAAAAATGGGTTCAGCTTGATTTTGAAAAAATATGCATGTTTTGTTATGAAAATAAAAATATGAAAACAACCTCAATCATTTTATCTACATTACTTATGAAATCTATTTAAGAAGAGGAAAACTATTTTCTATTATGACTGGTGTAGACATGGACTATTTATGGCATTCTGTTTCTGAACTATGCAAAGTAAGCATATATGAAAATTTGTGCATAATTATATGACGATGATCTGATTCTGTTGTGTTATGGAAATATTCTATACTTTGATATGATATAATCTCTAAATACCTCTGGCATGACATTCTGTTTGTGTTTTGTTCTGACCTCATCGCGAGTATAAAAATATGGCCTCTGTTCGGGTTGGTACTAACTTTTTTGTTTCTGGTGCACCCATATTAGAAGTAAAGTGGTTTTCTGTGTAATCTTTCTTGTATGCACACTCAAGGCTCCAAGAATGAATAAGGGGAAGATCTCACATTCTATTTCTACTCGGTTGGCTGCTGGGGTTCGCACAACCCTACCATGTGGTTAAACTTGGAATTCCATTCTGATTTGATGTTTCAGTTATGTTATGCCAAAAGACTTTTGAATAAGAATAGTTTTGAATTTTCGCTCTGATATTTTTGGTAACACGTTCTGATTCTACACTCTGAAGCTAAAAATGTTTTGTTCTGCATTCTAAATTCTATAAATGCCTATGTTTACATACTAGTATGTGTTTTTTGCTTGCTGAGTTGTTGATAACTCACCCTTTATCTCTATAATATTTTCTGATAATTTTGATGGTTCTGCCATAAGTCAAGAGTATGAAGCATGATTAAGACTAGACGATCGTAGATGAATAAGTGCCAAATGATACAAGTAATTATTGGAGAGCCCAATTCAATAGATTTATTATTTTATGTTAATTTGAGCATTTTGAGACGTGGATAATTTTTAGTGGAATGAAAAATGGAAGCTTTCCTAGTCATGTTTGCCTCAGAGTCCGCCTAGAAAAATAAAATCATTATTTCGTTAGAGTTTTAGGACATTAATTAATGGTCAATTTCCTTGCCAAACCAAATGGCCTGCATTAATTGAAAATTTACAAGTATAGCGTTTATATCCTAGACATGATCAGTAGTACTCTCTTATTGATCTTATAAATATAGCATAGCATTATAGAAACAAGAGCTCAAAACAACAAATTATTTAGCACAATGAAGACCTCATGCCCATGGCCACCTTCAATCCCAATCATACTTGCAACCATTTTGTTCTCAATTTCATGTGTGAATTCAAAACAAGTTAATCTACACATGTTTTTCCGATGCCTTGCAAATAATTCTTCACCATTCCACCCAGTCTCCCAGGCCATCTACTCCCCCAACAATGCATATTTTCTCTCAATTTTGAACTCTTATATAAAAAATTGCAGGTTTTTGACATCTGCAGCCCCAACACCCCTTGCTATTATAGCTGCCAAACATATTACTCACATCCAAGCAACTATTATTTGTGAATAACGTTATGGCTTGGAAATCAGGATTCGAAGCGGTGACCGTGACGATGATGGTCTTTCATATGTATCAAATAATCCATTTCTAGTCCTGGACATGTTCAATTTTTGTGGTCTAGACATTGATATAGCATCCGAGACTGCATGGGTTCAGGTCGTCGCTACTCTTGGCGAGCTCTATTACAAAATCGCCGAGAAAAGTAAAGTCCATGCTTTCTCTGTCGGGGTCTGTCCTGGTGTAGCCACAGGTGGACATTTTTCTGGAGGTGGATATGGAACCTTGATGCGAAAGTATGGCCTCTCTGTAACGCCCCGTACCCGGAAGGGTCGTAGAATTACTACATGTCACTTACCAACCTGTCTCTCCAAGCACCTTAAACCCCAAGGATTTCATAAATAGCACACAATCTCATATTATCCAAATAACCACAAGACAAACTCCATAAGTCATCATTACAAAATAACATAAATCAAAGGGGTCCACAATTTTCCAATAATCTCAACGAAACAGAACAATACATCTTTAAATCTCAGTAGGTCCAAACAACTCAAAGTACTTCAATTACTCAAGTTATACCCTTCTACTAATAATGGAACTTGACATTCTATCCATATCTAGACAAGCTCCAATTTCTAATCCTGACCCCCAGCTAGGCAATAAATTTCATATGAAAATATAAGAAGATAAGGGGGTGAGTTATCCACAACTCATTAAGTAGAGAACATATACTAGTATGTAAACATGAGCCATTTTTAGAAAGTTTGGTATGCAGAAATAAAACATTTTATTCTCATATGCACATCTCAAAACATGTTATCAGAAAAATCAGAGCAACTATTAAATCTTTTCATACTCATAAAACATTTTCATATTAAAAAGAAAATCACTTTGGCATAACATAACTGTACATCTTCATCTTATTTTGTCATATCGTATCATATCATGTCATATACCATGTTTAACGCCCGCGGTAGGGTTGTGCTATCCTCGGTGGCCAAACCAGGTAGTATCATGTAGTGAACTTCCCATTTTGCAATCTCGGAGTCCCGAGTGTGCACACAGGAAAGAACACGTAAAAAGACCACTTTGTTTCCAAAGTGGGTGCACTCATATCATATCATATCATGCTGGTACCAATTGTATCACGTGAACCAGTATCATCATATCAGAACCATATTCAGAATCAGATTCAGAAGATAAGTATGCCAAAGTTTTATCATATCCATATCATATCAAAACACGTGCGAAACATATTCATATCATTTCCATTTGATCAAAAACAGACCCAAATCATTTCATATCACATGCATAAAAATCTCAATGATATCATATTCGCTCTTTTGCATATTTCAGAAACATGTCAAATATTACTCATGTCTACACATTTCATGTCAAAACATTTATTTTCTCTTTCATACGTATCTCATGAATGAATGTAAAATGTATACTGAGATTGTTTTTCACTTTTTTTTTTAAACAATATGTACATTTTTTTACAAACTAACCTCAGTTCATTTCTTTTTATGCAAATCTAGTATAGGAACCCCGCTTACATGGATTTCTTAGCTTTCAAAAATTTTCCTCAAAAGTGTCGAACAAAAATATTAATCGACCTATAAAATAATCACGTAATTTCTGTAAATTTTTAGTCGATCACATACTTCAATATCTAAACCTAAAATGTTAGAATAACCTATTTTAAATTCCTCAAACCTAAAATCCTCTTACCCTCAAAATGGCATCATTTCCCAAAACTATCGGTATCCACTTAATCGAATTCGTACTGAACAAGAATTTAATCGAAAAAGTATTATGATAATTACGGGAACTCAATAAATACTAATATTAAAATATCCAAAATACCAAGAACGTATTACAAATTTATAGGATACTTTAACTACCTAAAATAAAAAATATTATAAAATACGTCATGAAAAACTCCTATCTTAAAAATGGGTTTACTTTTTTTTTTAGTTAACAATATTATTAAAAATATCATCTACACAAATACAATAGGAATCTGGAACATACACTAAGGGTAAACTGGTAATAACACTCAACTATTAGGTTATATATAAAGGAACAAAACACACGGACTTGCGGTGACAGGGACTTACTGCAAGGAGACCGAGGCAAGCGTGGAGGAGTACGGTGCGACAAGGCTGGCTGGCGAGACCGTGGGGGTGCGGCTGAAGAGCAGGAGTGCAGCAGAGATGCCGTCGAGCTGGGCTGAGCACGAGTGAAGAAGAGAGGGCGACGTGAGCGAGCGAGAGGCAGAGAGAGCAAAGCCGAAAATGAGAGATGCAGCGAGGGAGGTTGGTGGCTTATCAAGAGGTCGAGGTGGCGCGCGGCAGATTGAGGGAGGTGCAACGATGGCTGGCGGCGTGGGTTGACAGGTTGGTGGCACACGGATGGAGGAAATCTCCTCTGTTTCTTGGTGTTAAAACAGGGGAGGGAGTCTTAACCGGCAGCTGAGAAACCGGACGTGGAACTCAGAGAGACAGTGGCGCACGGCTTGGGGATGAACTCCGAGTGACTGAGGTACCGACGTGGGCTTCGTTTGGTGGGACTGCAGTACGTGGATCGGCTTGGTGGCGTCAGTTCACTGGTTGCTAACCGAGCTCCACGGTTTGGTGTTTACAGGGGAGTGATGACTGGTGCGTTCGATGCGGTCTGGCTGCGGTTCATAGCGAGAGGCAGAGAGTCAGACAAGCTAAGTGGCTGAGAGCATGAAGAGATATTAGCGGCACTGAAACTAGGTCAAGGATACATAACATATATATAAGCTATAAGAAGTAAAGGGTAAAAACCTAGAGGGAAGAGGGATGAACGGCATGCATGAAAATGGAAGGTGGACGTGTCACTGCGCGACGTTAAATCTGGAGATGTTTCACATACCTGGGCCTGATAGTGGGCTGGGTCTTACACTCTCTGTGGATCATATAATCAATGCGCAAATAGTCACTGTTAGTGGATCGATCCTTGATAGAAGATCCATGGGAGAGGATGTGTTTTGGGCCATTAGAGGAGGTGGTGGAGCAAGCTTTGGAGTCATTCTTTCGTGGACAATAAAGTTGGTACAAGTTCCGTCCATAGTGATAGTGTTCAACGTTAAAAGGACATTGGAACAGAATGTAACAGATGTTGTTTATCGTTGGCAGCAGGTTGCAGATAAACTACCAAAAGACCTCTTCATAAGGGCAATGCCACAAGCAGTGAATGGAAGTCGGGAAGGCAAGAAGACGGTGCAAGTTTCTTTCATTGGACACTTTTTGGGAAAATCTGGAAGTCTTATCCCTTTGATGAATGTGACGTTTCCTGAACTAAGATTGCAGCAAGGTGACAGCAGTGAAATGACATGGATTGAGTCAACTCTTTTTTGGGCAGATTTCCCCATCGGAACTCCCATGGGTGCTTTACTCTGGCCATCAAGGTAGATTTCTTCTTCAAAAGCAAGTCTGATTATGCGATGGAATCAATTCCAAAGATTGGTTTAGAATCCATATTGAAGTTATTGATTGAAATAGGGGAAAAGGATGCAATGGAATCCTTCTGGAGGAAGAATGAGTGAGATTTCGGAATCAGAGACTCCATTTCCGCATAGGGCTGGAAACATATTCAAGATACAACATTTCGTGCTGTGGGTGGAAGAAGGAACAGAGACCGTGAACCATTACCTAAGATTTTCAAGAACCCTGTACAAGGCGATGACACCATACGTATCAAAGTCTCCAAGGGAGGCTTTTCTCAACTATAGAGATCTTGATATCGGTATTGCCAGTTCAAGCAATAATCGTATAATCCTTATCGACAATGCACGAGTCTATGGGAGTAAGTATTTCAAGAGCAATCTGGATAGGTTGATGCGTGCGGAAACAAGCATTGATCCCTCCAATTTCAATTCAGAAATGAACAAAGCATTCCGCCCAACCCTTCCAATCCTTCCTTGAGCCTTTAGGCAGTTTCCAGACCATGGACATGAACTTGTTAAACTAAATGAACATGCTTTACAAAATAATAAATTTTTATGGCTGGCTTAATTTTAGAGGAAAAATGCTAGGGAGCCCGTTTTGGGCTCCCGTCTTTTTTTTTTTTTTAGTTTTTTTTAATAATATTGTGAATTTTTAAATATATATATATATATATATATATGAAATTGTTAAAAAAATGATGTGAAAAAAAAATTTAAAAATTTTTTGTTTTTTTTTTCACATTATTTTTGAACACTTTTAAATATTTTCAAAAAAAGAAAAAAATTCACAATATAATTAAACAATATTTTCTTAATCATCAAGTAAAAAAAATAAAAATAAAAACTAAAAAAATAAAAAGCCGTCAAAATCATCAGGAGCCCAAAACGGACTCTCTAACATTTCCCATTTTAGAGTTATATGAAAAAAATAACATTTCCCTTCACATGATTGTTTTTCTCTCCAATCACCTGCACAAAATAATTTATGTGGTTAGATCGAGAACTAAATGGAAAAGGACTCAATTGTCCTGAACAATCCCTTCAAGTAATGCAAGAAATAGAAGGAAGATCAACCTAAATTGGGTGCATGGAAACCATTGATATATAAAAGCATTAATTATATCAATAAAGAAATCGATTGGGTTGGACCACGCAAACTTTTACAAGAGAGTATTCTCAGACTTATAATTTGGCTAAGATCATAAACATGGCTTTTAATGTGACTACTGATGACGAGCTAAAGATTTGAAAAAACAATAGGGATAAAGTTGAATTGGAAAATAAATTAAGTGGGGTTGTGAAATGAAATTGTAGGAAGCTCATATGATCATAATGGAACATGTTCAATTGGCCGGTCCCACAATACTCAGAATTACATGAATATTGTCCCAATAAACACTCAAAATTACATGAATATTGTCCCAATAAACACTCAAGATTACATGAGTACTAACGCATGAAAGTAAAAGACTAATGAGTAAAGAATTTTAGAAAATACTCTTTAAGATTAAGGGTTAAGTACCAAATTATACATCTTATGCGTGGTTTGCTCTAAAGTTAAATTGGTCCCTGTGATTTCTATTCAAATTTTTATAGCACCTATGTGATTTGTAAAATCATTACCAAGTTCGTTTCTATAGAAAAATTTACTACACTTTTCACATGGCAGTACTCTTACATACCGCCATGCATGTGTATTCCGTTAAGTTAGATGAACGAACACTACAACACAATTTGCCTTTTGTGACAGAAGAAACCGTCACAAAAAATTGCCAAAATGTCACTAAAGATATATGGTGACGGTTTCATAGATATTAGGTGAGGTCACTAAAGATATATGGTGACCTCACCTAATGTGCATCATAGAAAATAATTGGTGATGGTTCATTGTTGAACCGTCACTAAAATTATTTTAACTGACGATTGGAGGTGTTCCATTTGATTGAACGTTCGAACGTTCCATTTTTTTGTGACAATTGAGATCTGTCACAAAAAGTAACATTCAGACGTCCAATTGAATGTTTGAACGGCAACCCGACCGATTGGCGTTCGAATGACAGAAGTTGACGTTCGTTGATTATAGTTCGAACGTTTATGCGTCCAAACATTAACTACAATAAACGTTCAAATTTCTATTCGAACGTTAACATACCAATGTTCAAACGTAATGGATTTAACGTTCGGACGTTACTTCGAATGTAAATAAAGGAGTATTCGAATGTATGTGGTACATTCGGAGGTTTATTCAGACATTAATCGTTTAATCATTCGAATATTTTGTTCGTTTGAGGGTCAGTACGTTCGAACGTAGAGGCCTACGTTCGAATGTTACTATACAATTTTATGTGTTCATGTTCAAACGTTGATCGAATGTGAACCAACATTCGAACATTTTTAATTTACATTTGAACGTATAGATCACAAATACTACTAATTTCCTAAATTTTAAAAACATACCAATTGTATCATATTACATACCATCAATTAACAATTAATAATGTCTTATAAAATTTTAAAATTAGATATTAAAACTAGTTATATACCTTGATAAAATTTATTTCATTTTTTTTTCTCACCCACCGCGATTCTGTTGCAACAACATAACATGCTCCATTTGCACCATCATCTCCCATTGCATTTGCTATTGGACTTCACTGTATATTCTTTCCTTCTAGTCTCTCTGTTAGTCTCTAAATAAGACTGTAGTTTTAAGAGAGACTCTAACTCTTGCTATCTTGACCTCATATACCATTCTCACGCCGTGCAGCTTCTAAATCTTTGGTAAGATTATTAATTTGTGAAGTCGATGAGGTTGAGGAGGATGGATATCTATACTTGATAGATCGTCCCAAACCTCTTGCCATACTAGATTGCAGCCCGAGCACTTGCATGAATATGTCTATGTCACAAGGAGAGGATTCCCCAGAAGCCGACTGCATCTCTATCATTTTTTCCTGCAATTTGAAAGGTAATGACCGTTAATAAGTAACGTATTAAAAGAAATAGAAATAAAAAATAAATTATTCACATGTTACATACTTTATTCTACAAAATTAACATTGCTTACATAATTATCTACAGCGACCGGATCCATCCACTCACTATGCTCATTAGTGTGAGCAGTAACATAAACATGAATGAGGGAAATTTTTTCAAGATTATCAGGTTTCTAACAAAGCGACATTAGCAATTTTAAAAAGATAATGTTATTACTTAAGTAAAAGAATATCAGAAAAATAAATGAGTTATATAATTTTTTAATTACCATTTTTTCAACAAGATGGTAAAATAACCTTGAACCGGCATAATAGTGGACAGTCAGAGAGGATCTATTATGTGCATATGTAGAACTCAAGTGCTACAAAATATATTAAGAATGTTAATTGTAATATGTATACATATAATATATAGAACGAATATGAATGTAAATAATTAAAAGATATAAATGTAAAATACATAATAATCTATAAACGCAAAAATATCACAATACTTTCTCCAATCATCTAACTTCATCTGCAAGAAAGGAGACTCTGCAATCTCTTCCAACATCTCAAACTTCTTGAATTGATCATGACATCGTCCCTTGTGATGTCTGAATAGTGTAGCCATCTACTCATTCACGGTTCTCAAATCCTCGCTACGGCCAAAGTCGAGGTCAAATTCATCTTAATAAGTGAATCAGGTAAAAAATATGATATACTAATCTAGATGAAAAAAATGTACTCTCAAAGTAAACTCACCAGCACACGACTTACAATGTGCTCCTTAATCTCATTCAGAACATCTCACCATGAGCGCACATAAAATGGAGCATTAGCTCGAACTACTGTGCCAATATAGGAGGAAAGCGTGGCTGCACTATCATCCACTCCTCCAATGGAATTATCAGGATTGGTGATCTCGTGTTTTCCGTACCTTCTATTTTTCTCAAGAGAGATGCCACGTGTATTGCCACGACCGCGACGTGCAGATGCATCAACTACATGATAATAGTATAATTATAATTATATAGTTATTGAGACAAAAGTATTAACTATATAATTAATTATCAACGACAATATTTCCTTACTGGTAGGTGTCGACTAGCTGTTGTTCTCTTACGTGTTAACATGATCTTCAGAAGCGGATTCCTCGAGTGGGGAGTCTTCAATGGGTTCGAGATTTGGACTTGGCAGAAGCATATTTCTTCATTGTCGTTTTGGCGGCATCCTTTAAAATAATTAATTATTTGAAAGAAAATTAATTAGAAGAAATTATGAAAATTCAAAATATTTTATAGTCACTTATATGAATAAAATATTTTATACTTTTATTCTTCATCTTCAGATGTATTTTCCATGCTTGTTTCAGAATCTCCCTCAATAACATCTTCATCATCATCATGCACCTCTTCTTCGTCCTCCTTATCCACCTCCTGCTCGGATTCTAATTCGTCTTCATCTTATGACTCTTTTTCTTCTTCTTCCTCCTCACTTACTTGAATTGAATGATCATTTAATATGAACGGGTCGAGATGGACGGGTGAGACATCATCTCTACACAAGGGGAGCAACTCGAGTGTGATACCACGTATTTACGTGTATTTTGACTAAGGAAATTATTGCATTTATTAAGATTATGAGCTTTCTTGTTTTAAATTTTATACGATTTACGTTATATTATTTTAAGACTTTTAATTGTTAATTCAATGTGTTTTCTTGTTATTAATTATTGTTCATTATTTAAATTGCTCTTTATTCTAAATTATTTATTTCTTGGATTTAATTATTTTATTTTCATTTAAGCACTACGTTTAAATTATTTTATTTAACTTTCTGTTTTGAAATCTTTTTCATCGGATCATTTGTGTGATCCAAGATATGAGGATTGGACCTCATTTCTTTTCCTTTCTTTTTCTTTTTCCTCTTTTCTTTTTTCCCTTTTCTCTTTTTCTTCTTTCTTTTTCTTCCCTTTCTTTTTCCTCCCCTGCTTCTCTCCCCGAGCACGCGACACCTTCCTTCTCTCCCCCGTTCGTTTTTCTCCTCCACCCACAGTGCCGTCGTCCGTCTCCCATTGCCATCACCGCCCCTCCCATTCATCTCCCCACCAGCCAGCGACCACACCCCTTCGTTCTTAGCCCCTCTCACTCTGCCGTTAGCCCAACGCACAGCTCTAAGTTGCGGCACCCATTGAGCTCGCACGCCGCCGTCGCGCCACCTCAGCCACCATTTCTTCATCACATCTTCCTTGACTCCCTAGCAATCTAACCCACCCATCCCCAACTCCGATCTGCCACCGGTGAAATCCATCCAACTCCATTTTCGTTTTGGGATTTTTTGACTTCAACCGCCCTCTACGCCGCCACCCACGGCCAACCTCCACCACCATTAGCTTCATCGACATCCCTAAGTCCTTCCCTATTAATCTCGAGTCTTAGTTTGTCCCTGTTCAAAAGTGAATTAGCTTCATTGGCATTTTGCACTGTTCTGTTGTTGTGTCGCCACCTCTTACACCTTCATGATCTTTCGAAAATTATTATATAGCTCTGTAAGTATTTTGCCAAATAAATTTTGAGATTTAAATTTATTTTTACGCTAACTCATTTATTTACTGTGATTGGTTGGTTCTGCCAGACTGAGTCTGAGGAGTAAGGGGTCAGTTGGATTAGAGGATGAAGTTGTGTGATTGGATTATGTTGGGTTTTGTTGGTTGTTGAATATTTGTGTTATGTCATATACAATGCATCTACATGCATGTTTATGTTTGTAAATGGAAACTGGGTTTTCGTGTAATTGCATTCGTATTCATGTGTTTATTGAAAACTGGATTTTCATGTAAAAGAAAGGAAAGAGACTGTCGGGATGGTGATAAGCAGGGATGGTGGTAGAGTCCCACCTGTGATTACTGCCTACGGTGCACGCGGTAGGGATGGTGGTAAGCGGGGATTGTGGTAGAGTCCTGCCTGTGATTCCCGCTTACGGTGCATGCGGTAGGGATGGTGGTATAGTCCCGCCTGTGATTCCCGCCAACAGTGCTCTGATATGTACTTATTGTGTGGAAAGGAACTTTAGGGATGGTGCTAAGCAGGGATGGTGGTAGAGTTCCGCCTGTGATTCCCACCTATGGTGCACGCTGTATGGATGGTGGTGAGCAGCGATGGTGGTAGAGGCCCGCCTGTGATTCCCGCCAACGGTGCATGCGGTAGGGATGGTGGTATAGTTCCGCCGGCGATTCCCTCCTACAGTGTCCGATAAATGGTTAGTTTTTGTGTGAATCATTTTTTGGAAAAATGACGGATTATATTTTTGGGCCAAAATGAGGTTTTGGTGTATGTTGGAAAACATTTATTTCGGGGAAATGATATTTTGGGTCTGATGCATATTTCATCATATTGATGCATATTGGTTGCATTAATGCATTTTTATCTCGTGGGTTGTTTAGATTATTATTTACCCACGGTACCGATTTATGGTACTGTAGATTTGATACAGATGAGGACGAAGAGTCCGAGGGATCGGCTCCATGAAGGGAATGACATGTGGTTGCTCTAGGATAATGGGATTCGTTTCCCTTTTTTTTATGTATTTAGCTTTCTACTTTATTTTACGGATAACTGTATAACTTTTTAAAGGCAATTTATTTTTAATATTTGTATTCAACAATTCTGGTACTTAGTCGACATATTTAAATTATCCACTAATTTTGTTGTACACTTTCTACATTCACACACACTTGGCACTTATTGTTGGGATGCGTGACCCGTGTTGTCATCATCCCGACGTCATGATTCCCACGTTGCCGTACGAGGGGGTGGGGGCTTCACATCGAGTGCATCGAGGTCAACAAAGAAGTTAACACCCTCTCCATCTTCCTGATTTGCCTCTACAATTGGAGTGTCGTCTTCATCTCCACTATTCTCGTAATCTGTTCTCATTCCTGCTTCATATATATTTTGAGGGATAAATTTTTTTACGACTCGCCAAGTTATCTCTCTACTATCTTCATCAGCACTTTTCATTTGATCAATCAAGTAATAGACTTGGGTAGCTTGACAAGCCAATACGAATGGATCATCTTCGTACCATTTAGATGCAGTATTGACACTCATAAAGTGATTATCCCTATGTGTTGAAACCCGACCACCGCCTAGATCCTAGAAATCATTTTTAAAGACATATGTTACAGACAAACCCAGATACTTCAATCCGATAATATCACGTATGACACCATAATAGTCAATATAATATGTTCCATGACTCCCTTTGATCAACACACCAGTGCTTTGAGCAATGTTTTGAATACCGTACCGGTTAAGGCACTGGAACGAAATATTTTGATACCGATACCGTTTCAGGATAGTCGATATATGAATAAATTATATTCTAAAATAATAGTAAATATATGAATAAATAATATATAAATACATATATATAAATTATAAATAGTCTAGTCTAAATTGGAGGTCAAAAAATAAGCTTGTAGTTTGAAAAAATGAAAAAAAAAATGAAGGCCAAAATTGAGGCCGGTACAAAGCATATATAGTACCTGTACCAGCCTAGCGGCCGGTCGGAAAATTTCGGCTGTACAGATCGGTACGGTACAAAATTGAAAACAGTGGTTTTGAGTCTTTCTCTTACGTTCACGGTCCAGAGTATGAAATCTATAACCTCAAAGTACTCTATTTGAGGGACTACGGGCCAATGCATACAATTCAGAAGAAATTGATTCGGGATCACGAGCACGTTGTTCCAAAATCTAACAATTGAAATAGTATATATTTATTAAAAGTTACCCAGAGTCAAAAGTTTCAAAATATAACATATATATAATTTTAGTTCATACACATTCTTCAACCCATCTGGGAAATTCTTCCTCGTGTCTTACCTCTATATTTTCTACGCCTTCCGTCCTAAGTTTGTCCATATACTCACCGTTATAGATAAATGCAAAAGAAGTATATTTTGAGTACAACAGTTATATTTAAACTTCAAGAAAACTTGAATTATTCGGAGCATCAAACGACACACTTGAGATAATCATTAATCTCCCGGCAATTATTTAGCACATACCACTAAACTTTACCCAACTCTGCATCAATTAAATCGTAACCCGTTTGTGCACCTAATGATCGTACATTATGGAAAAACACTGATAGCTCAAGAGAAGGTGGAGCAAGATCAGCATTTTGCTCTTGACGATTAAATCGTGTCTCAACACCATGAAGATATAGAGAGCGAAATGTTAACCATTCATCATGTATATAGGCCTCTACTATTGAACCCTCAGCTCTGGCTATGTTCCCAACAGTGCGCTTCAATTGACCCAAATATCTTTCAACTGGATACATCCAATGGAACTGCACCAGTCCACCCAATAGTACCTCTCGTTGTAAATGTATTGCTAAATGGACCATGATATAAAAAAATGATGTTGGAAAGATCTGCTCGAATTTACATAGTATAGTAGTAATGTCTTCTTCCAATTTCAGCAACACATCTCGATTTACTACTCGAGCACACAAATCCTTAAAAAACATACAGTGTTCAGATATGGCGACATGTACATTAGATGTCAGCTTCCCACAAATTCCCTTAGGTAATAACTTCTACAAAAATACGTGATAGTCATGACTTTCCAATCCACTGATTTTCCAATTATCAGGACTCACGCATCTACCAATATTTGAAGCATAACCATTTGGCAACTTAACACCTTGCAACCATTTGCAGAAGTCCATCCTCTCCTCCCTCATCATCGTTAAACATGCATGCGGCATGACCACCCTATTGCTTTCTACCCACAAATGTATATTATGTTTAATTCTCATTCCCTCAAGATATTTCCTCATCATGATCGTGTCCTTCGTCTTTCTGTTAATACTCATTAATGTACCTAGTATATTATCATAGATATTCTTCTCTATGTGCATTATATCCAAACTATATTCAAGACCACTAATACGACAAGTAAAAAAAAATACTACGCTTTGTCCAATTCAATTCTATTGCTCCTAGTTTTCTCTTGTTCTTTCCCTGACCTTTGCCAAAATTGTTTGCTCTAACATGTACCAGTTGTTTCACTATCTCTTCCCTAGACAACTCATTTGGTTCAATTCTATCCTCTACTCTCCCATCAAACTTAGCACATTCTCTTCTCCACGCAAGATTTGCTGGTAGATAACGTCGATGACCCATGAAACACAACTTCTGAGAATATTTTCACCACTCACTAGCAGTTTCTTTATTATACATCGGACACGCTAACTTTCCTTTTGTACTCCAACCGGAAAGATTCCCATATGCTGGAATGTTATTTATGGTCCACATTGCCGCAACATGCATTTGAAAAGATGTCGACGTGGATGCATCGTAAGTTCTAACACCTGTTTCACATAATTGTTTCAGCTTTTCAATCAACGGTTGCATGAATACGTCAATGTCATTCCCAGGTGATCTCAGGCTGGGGATAAGTAAAGTTAACAAAAAGTTGCACGCCTTCATGCACCTCCATGGTGGAAGATTGTACGAAATCAACACTACGGGCCAAGTGCTATAATTTGTACTCATAATCCCAAAAGGGTTGAATCCATCAGTTGTGAGTCCCAGAAGCACGTTCCGAGCTTCTATCCCAAACTCTGGGTATTGATTATCGAAAGACTATCACGCAAGTAAGTCAGCTAGGTGCCTCATATATGCGTTGTCCTGAACTCTTTTCTCCTCGTGCCACCTCATATCGTGAGCTATTTTCTTACACATATATAGTCTTTGCAACCTAGGTCTCAAGGAAAAATACCACAATACCTTAACTGGCATGTTTTTCTTACCCTTTCACTTCGACTCTCCGCATACATGATATGCTTGTTTCTTCTCGTTCTCCTTCCAGAACAAAACACAATCATTCTTGTATGCATGTATGGACTTGTACTCAAATCCTATTCCCTTTCTCAACTGTTTTGCTTCGTAAAAGTTCTTGGACAATGCAGACCCTTCGAGAAGCACCTTGTTAAATAAGTCTAATACCATGTTTATTGCTTTCGTCGACATCCCACACAATGACTTAATGTGAAGCAACTGCACAATAAACGATATTTTGGAATATTTTGTACAGCTTGGATAAAGCTCACACTTTGCATCTTCCCACATTGAAGCGAAATTTCCATAATCAGTCCCTCCGCCACTTGAGGCATTGTTGTCAACCTCATCTATAAACATCCCCACTCCAATGTCACCCAACATCTCCTCCATCTCATCCTACTCATAATCATCATCCATGTGCCACAAATAATTGTGATGATCAACCAATACATCTGCTGACTGTTCATATGACTCACCATGCAGTACCCATCGGGTATACCCCTGATCCAAACCGTTCACAAATATATGCTTTCAAGTTCATCTAACCCTATCGTACACAAATTTTTATACCCTCGACATGGACACTTAATGTAACCACGACTATCAGCAAGGCCCGTGCAAAAATCGAGCGGGAAACTTTCCGCACTTTTATTGTCATGTTCGAACGTTAAAAACTTTGGCATTCGAACGTAAAATTTTAACGTCTAAACGTTTCAAATCATTACAGAGGTTTCTAAATCGAGCGGGAAATTTTCTACATTTTTCTTCTCGTGTTTGAATGTATTATAATTTTACGTTCGAATAATATCGATTTCCTCTCATATATATCTCTATTAACGTTCGAATGTGAGATGATCATTACATATATGAGGAAATCGAGCGGGAATCTAATATTAACATTCGAACGTAAAAAATGCACATTCGAACGTTACTTTTATTCAATAGTTAGTATTTATTAATATAATAGTTATATATATGTATTTTCTTCTAGATGCGTCATAATATTTCTCTTCAATATAATCTATTTTTATCTTTGAAAAGTTGAGAAAAATACTAACCTTTTGTGACTATTTTCTTATTTCATATAACCCGCTTATTCGAGATATTCTTGATTACTTATTTAATTCTTCTTTACTCTAGGTGTGTATTTGGGCATCATCTCCAATCACTTGTGAATATTGAAGAGAAAAATGTTTATTTTTAGGATTATGAGAGGTGGATGCCAAGGTGAATAATCTGGATTATATATAGTATATATACTATACTATATATATGCTATATTATAGTATAGTATATATACTATATTTTATATATAATTTTCTGAATCTGTGTGTCAAGACTCTGGGATCTAATGTCAAAGGATCTAGTATCAAAATTTTGAAATTTATTCTAAGAGATTGATATAAGAACAGATCTAAGTGTATGATAACTAGAAGGTGCGAGACCAATATTTGAGTATTTCTCTGGTTGAACTTGATGACTTCAAAATGGGGCTATTCTTCATAAACAATTTGATTATTTTCTTCTTTAATCCATTGATTAGTTGTCCTGTTTATGGTAGACAATTGATTTGATTTATAGATCTCAAACCATGTAAAGAAATATATATTAATCTGTATTTTCTCTAAATACTCATAATATCTTTATTAAATATAATCTCTTTCTATTTATGTAAAAGTTGAGAAAAATACAAATTTTTTTGTGGCTATTTGCTTCTTTCATATAATTTTGTTTCAGATATTCTTTGTTAATTTTAAATTCTTTTTTATTCAGGATATATATTTAGACATCATCTCCAACTACTTGTGAATATATATAGAGTATTATATATATAATACACTATATTATATATAGTCTATATATAATATAGTATATAATACATTATATATAATGCACTATATATATACTATATAGTAATAATTTTATGGAATCACATCATCTGAGGGTCATAATTTGTATGACTTTCAACTTCATCCAACCCTATCGGACACAAATTTTTACATCCTCGACATGGACACTTAATGTAACCATGACTATCAGCAGAGGACCGTATGACTGAGACTCACTTAATGGACACCTATATCGATGTTTGAAAATACGTACGACTCACTTCATAGCCACAAATGCAACAAATGAAGGTACGCAACTACAATTTGATCACCAAGCTAGCTAGCTAGTCAGTTCTCGACATATTTATTACTTGTAACACAATCATGGAGGATGTTTGAAAATTACTTTGAAAACAAAAGGGATAGATCCTCCCACTAAAGCTGCTTTGCTATTTACTGATCCAATGGCTAGCCCCGTCTTTGATCTCCCTCTATATGAGAAAAGTATTATACTTTATATATAGTTAAGTTATATGCTTTTTTTTTTTTCTTATTTTTTAAGATAAAGTTTTAGACTATACTTATACTTTGCATAATAATCATATTCTAACTAAATTAGTATGAATATATTTTATATACTTATTAAATGTTAAATATTAATTCTCATATTAAATGTCTATTAAATATTTTTAATCTTTACTTAAATTAAGATCTTAAACTTATAATTTTCTTATTAAACATATTCAATAAAAATTAACAAACAATAATCACAATATTTCAAATCCATATCACAACAACAACAACCATATTCCCACAACAATATTTCTACACATAGTAATTAAAAAATGAATACCATAAACTCACAAACTATTCACAAAATTCACAAACAATAATCATAATTATTTCAAGAGTAAACATAAAATCATAACAACATGTATAAACATTTTGCTAAACTTTAGAAATATAAGCACTTATAAATCCAAAAAACCAATTAATCTAATTGTCATTTAACAGGAAGAGTAATTTGATTCCAATTAATCTGTTTAAGAATTTGTATACTAGAATTTTGTGTATTAGATTATAATAATAAAGTATATCCTTTTGGGCTAGTAATAAGAGCTTGAGGTTCTAATGTTGTTTTCATTAGTTTATAATGTATCCTATCTATATTATATATTATATTATAATATATAATATAATATTAGATATAGTATGCTATATGTCATAGTATATGTAACACCCCGTATTTTAGTGTATTTTTAATTGAAAGGTTATTTTAATTAATTTAAAAATTGATTCTCTTGTTTTATGTTTAACCGATTTTTCATTGGTTTATTTTTATGATTTTTAATTTGTGAAAATTATTTTGTTATGCTTTCTTAATATTAATTATTGTTATGCATTTAAATTGCTCTTTATTTTAAATTAGTTTATTGTTGGGTTTAATTATTTTATTTTCATTTAATCATTACGTTTAAATTATTTTATTTGACTTGCTGTTTTGAAATCTTTTTCGTTGGATCATTTGTGTGACCCAAGATGTGAAAATTGGACCTCATTTCTTTCCCTCACTTTTTCTTTTTCCTTTTTTCTATTCCTCTTTTTATTTTCTTTTTCCCCTCATTTTCTTTTCTCCTCTCTCCCCGTGCGAGCGACACCTTCCCTTCTCTCCCCTGTTCGGTTTTTTCTTCCACCCACAGCGTCGCTGTGTGCCGCCCGTGTGAGTCACCACCCCTCCCATTTTCTTCCTCTCCGACCGGCGACCTCACCCTCCGGTTTCTAGCCCCTCTCGCGCTACCATTCTCCTCCACACATGGCTTCAAGCCGCGACACCTCTTATGTTCACACACCACCGTCGCGCCGCCATTGGCGGCCATCTTTTGACCACACCATCATCGACCTCCCAGCTACCGAACCAACCCATCCTCAGCTCAGATTTGCCACCAGTGAAGTCCATCCAACTTCATTTCCGTTTTGGGCTTTTTGGACTTCAACCACCCTCTACGCTACCACCCACGGCCAACCACCACCACTATTAACTTCACCGACATCCCTAAGCCCTTCCCTAATAACCTAAAGTCTTCGCTTGCCCCCGTTCAAAATCTTGCATTTTGTGACCCACGGCCAAAGTGCATTTTGCACTGTTATGTTGTTGTGCCACCACTTCTAGCAGCTCTGTGATCCTTCAAAAATTATATTATAGCACTGTAAGTATTTTCTCAAAGAACTTTCGTGATTTAAATGTATTTTGGCACTAACTCTTTTTATTGTGATTTGGTTGGTTGTGCCGGACTGAGTTCGAGGAGTAAGGGAGTCGGATGGATAGAAGAATGAAGTTGTTGTGTGACTGGTCTATGTTTTGATCTGTTGGTTGTTGGATATTGCGTCGTATCATGTACATTGCATATTTGCAGGCATGTTCATGTTTGCAAATGAAAATTGGGTTTTCGCATGATTGCATACATAATAATATGTATTTTTGAAAACTGGGTTTTCATGTGAGAAATCGTTTTTGGGTGTGTGTGTATCACGACCCCAAGTTGAGATGGGGAATTATCTCGATAGAGCTCCTTTGGTCACTCGGGACCGGAATATACTAAGTGATGTCCCCTGGGTTGTCGCTGGGCGACAACGGGATCAGACGGGATGGTAATGCTCTCATGCTAACTTCGTGGCACCCCTTCTGGCGGGGTTAGAGGATGCTTGGCCACGAATACACTAGGCACGGAACTAGGCATCGCTCATTAAGAAGTCACTCGCACGGTCGTTACCCATGGTGTGACAAGGGAAGCCAGGGTGTGCGGATGATCCGTAGGGGAGATCATGGTGCATACGCTTAAAATGAATTATTTGTTTGGGCCATTTTCTGGGAAAATGGAGGGAAAAATTTTTAAGGAAAAATTTTGGGCCAAATGTGATTTTGGCGTATGTTGAAAAATATTTATTTTTGGGAAACATATTGTTTTAGGACTAATGCATACTTCATCATATGCATGCATAATTGTTGGTTGCATTAATGCATTTTTATTCTCGAGGGTTGTTTGGATTATACTTACCTGCAGTACCGTTTTATGGTAATGCAAATTTTGATGCTGATGATGCTGAAGGTGAGCCTGAGGATTCGGCTCCACCCGAGAAGTGATATGGGATCACTCGTATTTGTATTTGGCCTTGTATTATATTTTATTTTGGGATAACTGCATAACTCATTTTTAAAACGTTTTACTCATATAAATTTGTATTAAAAATTATGGTACTTAGTTGTACACTGTGACTTTTGTTTATCAGTTGTGACTTTTGTTGTACACCGTTGTATGTACACACACTTGACACTATCGTTGGGATGTGTGACCGTGTTGTCATCATCCAGGCGTCACGATTCCTGAGTTTCCATGCATGGGGTCAGGGGCGCCACAATATACACTATAATGTATAATATACATTAATAATATAATATATTATAGTCAATAGTTTGGAAAATCAATCGACAAACGGTTGAACGTACTAAGAATTAGGTTCGAACGTTTCGTGTATATAAGCCTAAAATAGAACGGCAAAATGTCATTTTCACCGTTTTGTAGTCATTCCCGTTTGCAGGCCACCACTCCTCCGTCGCCGCCGCCATCAAACCTCGCCACAACTATCACTAAAAGGTAGGCATCCATCTTTTAACCTCTAACATGTATTTTATTTGAGATTTGAGTTTGGTTTTGTTTAAAACAGGCCAAGTGGTGGCCGATTTTTCAACTCTATTTTTTGGCCACCACTGCTTGTCATTGGCATAATAGTTATCATAGAAAAGTTTCTTGAAGTGTATACTTCATTTCTACGGTGGCATTTCGGCATTTAGAACCTTGTAACTTGATTTTTGAGATTTCAATAATGGCTAAGTTGACTCAGCCATTCTGTGTCTTAATGTTCGAACGTTTCATCAAGATGTTCGAACATACGACGTTTCAATTACATAGTCATTAAGGCTTCTACGTTCAAACATGTATTGTTTTACATTCGGAAACTATTTGTCGTAACATTTACGTCCAAACATTTAATTATAACTTCCAAACGTACTACTTTTTAAATTTATCTATGCTTCAATGTTCGGAAGTGCATCCTTTACGTTCGCACGTAAAACAAATACGTTCGAATGTATAACATAAACGTCTTAATGTATGTCATTTAAATTTATTTACTGGTTACGTTCGAACGTGTATGTTATACGTTCGTACGTCTGTGTTTTACATGCAAACCTAAATGATACACGTCTGAACATTTCTTTTATTATGTTCGAATGTTAATGCAGAGCATATTAAAATTAACACAAAAAATACATCAATGTAGAGCGAGAGATCCTGATCAATGAGTTCGACGAACTCATATGGGAGTAGACGAACCTCTGAGATGTTTTTGTCAGTAGAAGCTGGGGAAATATTTGCACATTGAGGGTGAAGGTATACCCCCTCAATGGTTCAGGAGTTATATATGGGGATGTGTGACATGCCTCAGGACGCATCCTCTCACACTGTGACTATACGCGGTATTTCCATTGAGATTTCACTAGATGTCATAGCTGAGCACCTCGGGATTTGGCAAGGAGTTGAGACATCTGCACACGCTACACCCCGTATGGATGTAGGCACTTCTGCATCATCTATTGGCTGTCCATTTGAGCCAGTATCAGCCAGAGATGCAGACTGGTAAGAGTCCAAGGATACTGGCCTCAAGGCTTGGGATGATGACCAAGACGAGGATTTCTACATCATCACCGGGAAGGATCACTTGCAGATCGAGAGGAAGAACGCTTTCAAACGTGGATCCTGTGGCACATAAAATCACATTTAGTCTGCTTTGGGCACAATTTTTGATTTGAGAGGATCCATTATGAGGCGAGCATCATCTCCACGAAAAATCTCTCATATGGTATCTTGATCAGCCAGCTATTATTTGCTCGGAAAGTGCCAACCCAGCCAGAGGAGCGGGTCAAAGATCAGATGAGCCCCTTCGACATGACCACACATCGACGTAACATTGGACAGGCGAGGGGACGCTAGCCACCCCTGTAGAAGATCTAGTTCCTCCGACACAACCTGAGCCAGGTCATGTCTGAAGTAGTAGTCAGTAACCAGAGAGTACATCTGCGGGAGATGCGCGGCCTGCTTGGGTTGATGCAGTGATCTCATAGCTGACTGTGCATATCGATCGATTGCTCGCGGCTGTAGAAGCGTCTATCACTGAGATAGCCCATCATGTAGGTATCCTCAATGAGAAGGCTGATACCTTGAATAAGGAGATACGGAGTACGAATTTTATCATATTTTGTATTTTGTTTTTAATATATGTAAGGAAAAATATTATTTAATATTTCTATGGTTTTTTAATTTGAATTCTCAATCTTCTTTAATGTTATATTTTTCAACTTTAATACTAAATCACTGCACTTCAAATATATATAAACATAAATATATATTTATATATTACAAATTTTGTATATATAAATATATGTAAGTAAATTTTTTAGACTTGTTCACAAATTATGCACTATAAAAATCACATAATTTTTAAATTAAAGTCATATTTAATTTAAATTTACAATTAACGTTTGAACGTTGGCGCAAAACATTTCACGTTCGCACGTAAGTAGCCACAATGTTCGAACGTATATGTGACGTTCGAACGTAAATTTTCCATATGTTGGAATGTAAAAAACAAATCTCATTTGTCTTTAGTGACGGTTTCCAGAAACTCCTTCCAGCCAACGAACATGTCCACACCAATGGACTCAATAGTACTCAAACACGAGCACAATATGATGGAGTTTGCTTATCTAGGGAGAATCAATCTTCAATGCACAATATATCTCCATAGGATTTCCTGTCAAGAATACAATGAAAACTAAAGCTTTGGCCTCTCTCGACGATCTAGAAGTTGTACATATTATTCTGTAATACCCCGCCTAAAAGGCTCCTTTGGCCTTGACCTTAGTGGTCTTAATCTTAGTTAATTAGGAGTTGAGCTATTCTAGAATAAGAACAATGTTGGATACTTGAGTTGGCAAAAAGGCCGTATACTTTGGGTTTAGAAGAAATTTTAGAAGATTCTAGTGCAATATTGATTTTTGAGGAAAAAGAAAATTTGTAGAGTTTGATTGGTCAGTAATATTATTTTGGAGAAGTTTTAGTGCTTTATTAATTTTGAGGATAAGAAGCCAAGGGGCCCATAAGGGAATGACACATGGCATATTGGATGGTTGCCACATTAATGTGCTAAGCAATTTGTGTAAGTATTTGATGGAATTGGAGACAACCCAAAGCACTAATGATGTGATGGGCTAAGGATAAGATGTTAAAAAGCTTTAGACCCAACTTGGGAGATATAAAGTTTTAAGCTTTTCTTGGAGGGCACTAGAAAATAGACCCAATGAAAAGGACATATGGTCATTCGGCCTAACTTAGTAACAGTAAAGTTATAAGGCCCAAATTATTAAGCATGGAGGATTAGAGAAGCAAGCCCATAAGTAATTCTATTAAGCCCTTTAGAACCTTAGGACATTTATGGGCCAATCCTTAGAAGCCTTAAAACAAGCCTCATAAGAGTGCAAGACTTGGTAGGATAGCCTTGGCAAAGTATGAGGAAGGCATACGCCTTTGGGCCAAGCTTGGTATAAATTTGACCCAAGGCCCAATTATGTCAATGTAAGCCTTTCAAGCCCCATGTTTGTGGATCTAGAGGTCTCTTTTAATCCTTCAAAATCTGGAAACAAGGTCCTCATTCATTTAAACCCAAAAGCCCTTGAGCCTTTGACCCACACTCATGGCCCTTTTAAGCCCACAAGGCCCAAAGCCTTGTTTTGTTCTATTTCACTCTTCAATTTGAAAGTCCAATATACCATGCCATGGGTTTCCTTAACCCCTTGTCATACTGTAAGTACCTAAATTAAGTTTTAAAATTTGGTTAAGACCATTAATCCACTTACCCATGGTTAGTGATCTTTAAACCATGTTTTAGAGCTTAATTTTCTTTCTTAATCTTTTTTAACCTTTTGATCTAAAATTTTTCATATTTAATTACTCAATTACATCACTCTTAGATCATACTAAGACCTAGATAAACCTCCATACATTTCATTAGAAGAAATGACATATAAAAACTACACCAATTGGCACACGTGTGCATTTTGAGTGCATTTTGAGTGCATGGACTGTTTTGCCCTTAAGCCCAATATTTGTGTGCCTTTTCTCAAGGATAATATGGTACTTTAACACCTCATATGATTCCTTATAACCCAGATCAAGCCTTGGATGAAATTTGGTGTCAAAAACCAAACCAAGAACCAAAACAGATTGCACTCAAAAGACTAGTTGAGTGGGAACCAAATTGGTTGAGTTTCAACCACCCCACGCCACCACTATCACCACCCAATCCCCAAGAGTCTTTCATGGTCATCATGAGCCTTTGACTAGGTTTTTCCACCCAAAGAAGGCACCAAAACCGAATGGCCTTTGTGCACAACTCCATTTCAGCAACCACCCTCCATTGCATCATCTTCTTGGAGCTGCATCTTCATGATCACTTGGCAGCCAACCCTCCACTTTCTACCACCTGAAAAAGTATTTAAGAAGTGACCTTACACCTGCACAAATCAGTCATGATGATGAGTCAAGAAGATGAGTCAAGACAATGAACAAATCTGTCCAACGAAAACCACTTTGAACCCGTCAGCCCCATGGTTGGTTTTGTTGGTTTTTCTTCTATTTCCTCTGCACCAAGACTTGAGGAAATCTAAAAATTTCAGCTTCTTACACCACCTCCCACCTCAACCAATCCCCTTGGACCATGCCTCCACCCTCTTGGCCATCTATAAAAAGCCCCTTCACCCCCTCATTTCCTCCAAACTTCATATTCAGCTCCCCTTGAGCATAGAGAGTAGGGGTGAGTTCGGTCCGGTACGGTCCGGTCTTGGGCTATTTTGTGGACCAGACCGGACCTATTCGGTCCAAGAATTGTCCACCCTAGACCGGACCGAGTCACATATAGGACCGGTCCGGTCGGGTCCATTTCGGTCCAGTCCGGTCTAGGGTCGGTCCAGTCGGTCTGGACATGCCTAAAATGGGCCATTCAGCCCATCTAAATCTGATTTTTTTTTGGCCCAATTTCAATTTTTTTGGGCCCACTTCAAATTTTGTACATTTTTTTTAGCTAAAACTACTAAAAAAAGCTTGATCTTGAAAAATACAATGATAAAAAAAAAAACTATTCTATATAAAAAACTAAAAAAATCCAAAAAAAAAAAAAATCCAAAAGTTATTACAAATTACAAATTATAATCTAAAACTTAACAACTTAAGTACTTAACATATAATGGGTAATTTACAAAGCCATAAGGGATAATATCTTCCTGATAGTACAATAGCTTTCCTCAAGACACTTGTTTGCAACTTCAAGTTCAGCACATGTATTCCGCTCACTAGGGTGCAAGGCCGAAAGAGATGCTTTAAGATTATATGGAAGCTGCATGTTACAAATTTACAATCTTAATCAGCCAATATATGGAAGCTGCATGTCACTTCATTATAATAAATTTTAATTTTATAAAATTACCCTTAATTTAATATGAAATTATAAAATAATTATAAAGCAGTCGTAAGTATTTTTTTAAATACTTATGATAGTTATGACTTTATAAATTATAGAACAAGGAAATAAAACCTGCACATGTGATTACAACTAAGGACAATAGAAGTCTGACAATCAACTCAACAATTGTCTAAAGGTTCGTTACAATATGTCACATCCACATACTGAATACAAATTTACACGCAACAAAAATGAGATCCATGTGGAATGAGCAAAGTTTTCTGAATCAATCATGTCCAGAAATAAGTCATTTATATGGCAACAAATTGAAAATTTTTTATTCCATCGTTATGAATAGGGCTATTAAAGATTAAGGACCGACTACTACAACTAATATCATCAAATCAATTGAAGGAACTGATCAAATGAAGAACTTGAAACTCTATCATCTTTTTTGTTTCCACTTATTAATTTAAAGTAGTTAAAATCTGATAAAATACCACATGAAGATCAGGAAATAATTTAAGAGCCTAGCTTACCAACAATCTTCTCACATCTTTAGTCTTTAATCAACATTGGGTGTAGGAGTAGGGCCAATAGATATTGAATTTGACGCCTCCGCAGAATCAGCAAAGTTCAAATTCCCAACAAGTTCTATCCATAAAAATTTTAAACAAAACAAGTGAAATAAAGTTACATAACAATAATAACATAGAAGATAAAACAAAATAAACCACAAAAGATATCAAAGGTAATTTTATTACATACCCACATCCAGCTGCTTCTCAAATTCCTCCACTTTATCCATTAAAGTCCTAAGGCTTATTGGACTGGAAGAAGAACGAAGCCAGTTTTGTGCACATATGAGACCCTCAACACTCATTGGATTTAAACTACTTCAAAAAGGGTAAAGTACACGACTTGTAGTGCTAAATGTAGATTCAGAGGCCACAGTAGATACCGGTATTGCAAGTACATCGTGTGCAATCTTTGAAAGTACGCGATATCTAGCTGAATTCACCTTCCACCAAATTAGAAGGTCAAAACTATCATCTTCATACTCACATTTTTCAGCTAGATATCTATCAACCTCTGACTTACTTTCCAAACTGTCTTCAGACTGACTGCAACTGTTGCTTAAATTCGGCCATCAAATTTGTCTTTCTACTCGCCGCCTTGTCAGCTAAAAGAGCTACATCTTCATTTTGGAAACTTGTGCGTTGAGGAGAATGCCCTTCTTCATTTTCTTTGTATGCCTCATATATGCGGATAATGCATTTTTCACCTTCCAACTGAAATCAATTTTTTTTTGTATGATCATGTGCATACATTTTTCCCAACCCAAAGTCAAGATATTGCATCTTGTAACGAGGATCAAGAAGAACACCAACATATAGCAACATATTCTGATTTTCCAAGTTCTCCCAATAGTTGTCAAACTTTCTCTTCATATTTGTGGCCATTAATCCCACCACGGGGTTTCGTTCTTCACACTTCATGTTAATGGCATCTTTAATAATAACCAACTCCGGGAAAAAAATATTACAAGTTACATATTCACCCCCAGAGAATTTTAAAGTTACATCATGGAATAATTGAAGAAACCTCACAAACAACTGAACCTTCGCCCAATCGGATGCATTAGGAGGCCCTAACTTCTTTTACTTTCTCGTATTCACCACATGGTCCACATTTTCATCATTGACATCGTCATCATCGTCATCTCCAATACTACTAAGGAAGCACGGATCTTCCTCCTCCAACCAATCAAAAGCCCTTTTAAATTTTGAAGCCCTCTCCAACATAAGATAGGTGGAATTCCACCTAGTCGGTACATCTAGGCAAACTAGGCCCTTAGATTGAATATCTTCCAACTCCACACATTTCTTAAATGTACTCCACCTTTGAGGGGAGGATTTAACATACTTCACAACACCTCTCACCTTCGCAATAGACTCATCATACTCTTTTAACCCCTCACGAACAATTAAGTTCAAAATGTGGGCACAACATCGAACATGCAAGAATTCATGTTCCAAGATCGTCTCTCTCCTATACTTTGTTTTTTTTTTCAAATAAGAAACAGCCCCATTATTAGAACTTGCATTATCAAGTGTGAGTGCAAGTATTTTTGGTCGCCCCCAATCATGCAAGCATATCTCTATGCCCTTACCAAGGGTATCACCCTTGTGATTTTCAACCAAACAAAAGGAAAGAATCCTCTTGTGTAACTTCCAGTCATCATCAATAAAATGTGCTGTGAGACACATATAGTTTAGGTTTTGCACGGATGTCCATGTATCCATAGTGAGGGAAACTCGCTGCCCTCGAAGAGCATTTCTCAACTTTTATTTTTCCTTCAAAAACAAATTAAAAAAATCCTTGGCAACCGTCATATGAGATGGAATCCCTACCCACTTAGGGCAAACCACAAGCATAAACTTCCTAAAACCCTCCCCTTCAGCATGCCTAAAGGGCAACTCATCAAGAATAATCATCTCTGCTAAGGCTTGTCGGCAAGCCTCAACACTAAATGAAATAGACACAAGTCCCCCACTACCACTACCACTTCCACTTCCTCCCTCCACCTTCCAACCTAGAGTGGTCTGGGATTTATCCGTCTTCTTAAACGGACATTTCTTACATTGATGCTCAATGTGATACTTCATGTTTTTCGTACTATTGGTCTTCGTATCACATGCATACGAAGCACCACAAAATTACATGCAGCCCTAGGTTTACTTGGATCACCTTTTGGTATTTTTGTAAAGTGATCCCAAACAAAAGACCTAACTCTACCTCTTTGTGACCCACCAACTGATTGATCACTTACATTGGATGGGCGTGGGCGTGGGCATGTGGGTGGATGCATGTTTGGTGTTGACTCTTGCACATCATTTGTAGAAGACTCCATCTATAAAAAGGACAAAATGACAAAATAATTAGAAAACAAATATTAATAGTTAAGGAGGTTCAATAAACAATGGACAATTTCAAGTTTCAACCAATAAAATAAAATAAACTTAAACATATATTCAATTGAGTTATAACACCCAATATAAAACTTAAACCCAATATTTTATTGTATTTTACTTTCAACTTATTTTTATGATTTAACATTATCCATCAATAATTTATTTTATCACCTCGGTATATAAGATGAGAACATGATGAAATTGCAATGCATGGATAGCCTAACGAGTAATGCTTTTTTTTTAGAAGAAATGAATTATTTGAGAATTGATAGACTAAATCCCATTAATATTTAAATTGTAAATGAAGTAATATTATAAAGTATAGGATAACTCTTGTATGACATAGAGTGGCAGGCTAAAAAATTAACAATGTAAGAGTTTGTGTTATAGTTAATCTTTAAACAATGTAAGAGAATTGATAACTCTTGTATGAAATTCCAAGTTCAATCGTCAGATACTGGGCTTGGCTCAAGCTCGTTTGCCAACCCTATTCAGCATACAAGCCCTTGAAAAAGGCTTGTGATTCTAGTTAATACAGCTAATCAAGCTCTATGGGAGAAAAAGGTTGAGCAATTTAAACATGGATATGTTCAAAGAATGTGGATAACAAAAAATTAAGATTTTTTTCACTTAGAAATCACTTAATAATGGCAAAATGGCATGCCACACCATGTTGGAACAAAATTGAGGCTAGGAAGTAGGGGGAGTTGCGGATGATTTTATGGTTAACAGCTCCATGGAACAAAAATCATCTAGCAGGACAAGTGATTTTTTTTTTTTTTTCAGCATGTAAGCACTAAATTGATGTCCTGCAGGAAATATTAGCATTTTTTCTACAGCAAAAACAATTTTAAATAGATGGGAAGTCCTGGAAAAGGTAGACAATATGCAACGAATGTACCGTGTAGAGCATCAAGTACCATTCTATTTCTACCAAGTAACCAAGCAGATGTTCCCTAGAGGCTAGAGCAAAACAAAACCATTTTTATCACAAATTTCACAAGGAAATGAATTTAAGTTCTGGGAGAGATAGAGAGAGAGAGAGAGAGAGTACCAACTAGGCAATCGGGGCCTGCTGCAATGCTGAGACGGAGGGTGGATTGTGATTCGCGGCGCTTACGGTTGGCGGGACGGCGGGGCTACGGGAGGGCGCTTAGATTTTGCGGGAGCTGGGCTGCGGGATGGGAATTGGGGAAAAAGAAAGTGGAGCAGATTTCTGGGGAAGACGAACGCAATATGCAAGCAGCTGGCATTACTCAAGTTATATTCCCTGAAACGGTGCCGTTTGGGTCCAATAACTGGGTTGGATAATAGTTATATAGTTATATAGTTGGTAACTTTGTACACAAACTTCACAAATTCTATTATACTATAACTCTTATATGAGTAAAGTTATTATAACTTATAATAGTTATATAGTTGGTAACTTGGTACTTACTACTTAGTATAATATATTATATAATACTTATATTATACTAAATAACTATTGACTATACCAATACTAAATTACTAATAGTAATAGTAATATATATTATAATGATATAGTGATACTAATACTATATATTATATAATAATACATTAATACTATAGACTTATAGTAATTAGTTATTATGAATCATGAATCCATGATTACTTGATTAGTATAAGTTATAACTATATAATATTATTAGTATTAGACTATTAGTAAATAGTAATATACTAATATTAGTTATAGTGATTTAGTAATTAGTACAAGTTATAACTATATTATAATATTTATATTACAATGATATAGTGATACTAATACTAGATATTATATAATAATACATTAATACTATAGGCTTATAGTGATTAGTTATTATGAATCATGAATCTATGATTAGTATAAGTTATAACTATATTATAATATTAGTATAACTATAACTATAGTCTTAGACTCTTACTCTATCTAAGGAAAACAAAGAAGCAGCAGAACATGAACAAGGGAATTTATCTAACAAGGGGCACTTTTCCTTAGGAATTTATCTAAGGAAAAGTGCCCCTTGTTAGTTTTCCTTGTGGAAACTAAAAGCAGAACAAAAAGAATGGAAGGGATCAGGAGAACTCTAATGATGGATGGTTGCTTTGCAGTTGATTGTGTGGGACTAAGTGGTGGTATTGCTCTCTTATGGAAAGATAAATGGAATGTCAAATTGATTAATTACACGAGATGGCATATCAGTGCACTGATTCAGGAAGATGACTGTGGACCAACATGGCAATTTATTGGTTTTTATGGTCACCCGGATACTGGAAAAAGGAAAGGCAGTTGGCAACTTTTGAAGATGATCAAACCCCCTAGGCCCATGGCCTGGCTGTGCTCTGGAGACTTCAATGAGATCCTTCACCAAAAGGAGAAAATGGGTGGAGCAAGCAGACCCTATAAACAAATTGAGGAGTTTAGGCAAGCAGTTGACTTTTGTGGCCTTAATGACATTCACTCTCAGGGACTAAGCTTTACATGGTCTAATAATAGGGCTGGTAGGGAATTCACAAAGGAAAAGATTGATAGAGCAATGGGAAATAAGGAATGGAATGATATTTTCAAGCATAGCTTGTGCACTGCTCTTGCAGCAGTTAAATCTAACCATTCACCACTCCTCATTGAAACATGCAGAACAAGCCACAAGAGAAGGAAAATAAGAGTGTGCTTCAGATATGAGATGGCATGGGAGTTAAAGGAAGAATGCCAAAAGGTAGTCAGTGAGGCATGGAGGAGGGACAATAGATCAAGTTGTGAGGATAGTGACCTGAGAAAACAACTAGATACTTGTCAACAGGAGCTGCTGGCTTGGAAGCAGAAAACAAAGAAGCAGCAGAACATGAACATCACACAGGGACTACAAAGCATTGGGGAATTACAAGAATCTGGCTTAGGCAGTCATCTTGCTTGCATGAAAAAGGCCCAGGAGGAGGTGGTGTCTGCTATGACAGAAAATGATTTGAAGTGGCGCCAAAGGGCAAAACAACACTGGCTCAAACATGGAGACAGGAACACTCGTTACTTTCATATGCAGGCAAGTCAGATAAGAAAGACCAATTATATTAAAAGGGTTGAGGCCCCACAAGGGAGGATTGTAACTGAGCAAGCAGAGATTGGAGGTGTATTCACAGGTTTTTTCTCTTCCCTTTTTGCCTCTACACACCCCACTAATTTTGAAAACTGCCTATTTGCATTGGGATCAAAACTGGACTTAGAGATGCAGGCCTGGTTAATGACCCCTTTCAACAAAGAACATATTAAAGATGCTATCTTTCAGATGAATCCACTAGGGTCCCCGGGCCCTGATGGATTCCCAGCTCAGTTCTACCAAAAGCATTGGGAGGTGGTGGGTGAGCAAGTGTGTAATTTTGCACTCAAAGTACTTAACCAAGGTGGTTCATTGAAGGAGGTTAATGATACCTTCATTACCCTCATTCCTAAGGTTAAAAACCCCAAGAGAGTTACTGATTTCAGGCCCATTAGTTTGTGTAATGTGGTTTACAAAATTGTTTCCAAAACCATTGCCAACAGGCTGAAGGTTATTCTGCCTAAACTCATCTCCCTCAACCAAAGTGCCTTTGTTCCCGGGAGACTCATTTCTAATAACACATTGGTAGCTTATGAGATCTTACATTCCATGAACTCAAGAATGAAAGGTAAAAGAGGATTTATGGCTATGAAACTAGATATGAGTAAGGCATATGATAGGGTGGAATGGCAGTTTGTGGAAGCTATTATGATCAAGATGGGGTTCCCTCCTCAGTGGATTACTTTAATTCAGACCTACCTCCAGTCCATATCATATTCTATACTTGTAAATGGGGAGCCTCAAGAGTCCTTTTTGCCTTCAAGGGGCCTTAGGCAAGGGGACCCTTTATCCCCTTACCTTTTCATCTTATGTGCAGAAGCCCTCACTGCACTTTTAAACCAAGCTGAAGCCTGTGGTGTTTTGACCCCTGTCCCTATTGGAAGAAGTCCAATATCAGTGAACCATCCCTTTTTTGCATATGACAGTCTGCTCTTCTGCCAAGCTAAAGCTGAGGAACTCAGCCATGTGCTCAACATACTTGACATATATGAGAAGGCATCGGGACAGGTGATAAACAAAGACAAGTCCTTTATTTTCTTTAGTAGAAATACTAGCTAGGCAGCTCAACAACAAATTTTGGAGCTTACAGGGGTTAAATCATGTGGCACTCTTGAAAAATACTTGGGACTTCCTCCTTTCATACTCTTATTGATAGAACTTGGAGTCGAGTTTCTAACTGGAAAAACAAATTCCTCTCTGTAACAGGCAAGGAAGTCCTCCTCAAAGCAGTTCTTCAAGCCATTCCCACCTATGCTATGGGTATGTTCATGATACCAATCTCCATCACCAGTAAGGTAAATCAATTACTCAGGAAATTCTGGTGGGGCTTCAATGAAGATAGTTCCAAAATTCAATGGATAAATTGGAAGCAACTCAGCCATAGCAAAGAAATGGGAGGTCTGGGTTTTCGAGATCTGAGGAGCTTCGACCTTGCTTTACTCTCTAAGCAAGGGTGGAGAATTTTACAAAACCCAAACTCTTTGGTGCGCAGGATCCTTAAGCAGAAGTACTTCAGTAAGGTGGGGTTGTTAGAAGCTAAAGTGGGGACAGGGCCATCTTTTGCCTGGCGAGGCATTCATGCAGGGCTAAGCTTGTTAAAAGAAGGTCTCATATGGAGGGTGGGGAATGGCCAACATGTTAACATATGGTCAGCTAAATGGCTACCTTTCTCACCTCCATATAAGATTCAGTCTATCCGAGAGGTGGATTGTTGGTGTGAAAAGGTTAGTGATCTGATTGACCCCCAAGTGCAGCAATGGAAGGAACCCCTCTTACAAGAGCTATTCACCCAACAAGAAATAACTGATATTAAATCAANAAGGGGAGCCCTCAGGTAAAGAAAAAGAAAAATAGGCTTGGAAAACTATTTGGAAGCTAAGAGTAACCCCTGCTACCAAGATGTTCTTATGGAGAGCATGCAATGAGGCTTTACCAACTCTAGCAAATCTAAGGAGGAAAGTGGTGGAACACAGCTCATGCTTGACCTGCAAGCAGGAGGCAGAAACCTTTGGACATGTTCTGTGGGGATGCATTGCTGCTAAAGATGTGTGGGGTCAGGGAGTGAAAAAGGTGCAAAAGCTATCCGTGCAAAGTGATCTGATTTTTGATATCTGGTCCAGACTCGTTGAGATACTCAGTTTAGTGGAACTAGAAGAAGTGGCAGCAACTATGAGGGGCATATGGACTAGAAGGAACAATACTTTTCTCGGAAAAGAATTCAAACACCCAAATGCCCTCCACCAACTGGCCAAAACAGAACTGGTATTGTATAGGGAAGCTCTCACAGAGGACATAGGGGCCAAACTCACAACTAATGCAGGGTTTCCAAGGTGGTCAAAGCCTAAGGAGGGGTTATATAAGGTCAACTGGGATGCTGCTGTAAATCAAAAGGACAGGAAAATTGGAATTGGAGTCCTCATCAGAGATCACCATGGTTTCTTTATTGGAGGTTTACAGGCTCACAGAAATCTCAAAGAATCCTCTTTTGATGCTGAAGCATACGGTATGCTCCTAGCTGCAGTTTTTTGCAAAGAGGTTGGCATAACACATTTTTGTCTGGAGGGTGATTCAAAGCAAGTGGTGGATTTATTGAAGAATTACACAAAGAATTGGAGCTTGGGTGGCTGCCTGGTAGAAGATGCAAGAGAGATTCTGAATTCGTATGCTTGTTGGTCAGTTACACATACCAACCGAGAAGCTAATATGGCAGCACATCATCTAGCAAAAACTGCTTTTGGTTACTCAGAGGATATCTATGATTTTGAAACATGCCCCTCGTGTATCTTACATATAGTCACAAAAGAAATGATGTAGTTGTTCTTTTACTCGTTTATGTTCCAGGAGTTTGATGTATTTGACATCTTTGATTAATGAGATCAGTTCTTTCATCAAAAAAAGAAAAAATAGACTCTTACTCTATATTAGACTATTAGTATTTTTTTTTTTATATACCATATTAGAGTATAGAAGACTAGAAGTAAAGTCTAGACTATTAGTATAAATATTAATATTAGAATAAAATTATAAATATTAGTATTAGTATAAAATTATGAATATTAGTATTAGACTATTAGTTAATAATTATTTAATGGTAAGTTAGTGATTGGTTAAATGAGAATTATATAATTAATATATATATTTTTTTTTTCAATTTTAATTCGGTCCGGTCCGGTCCGAAAAACCCATAGACTGTGGACTAGACCGAATTAAGTTGGTCCTATAAAATTTGGACCGAGACGGACCGGTACCATTCTCGGTCCGGTCCGGTCGGTTTTTCCGGTCCAGACCGACCGAATATCACCTCTAATAGAGAGCCATATTCTCCCTTACATTTTAGAGAAACCGAAAGTGAGTGAGTTTGAGTATTCTTATAAGTTCTTGAGAGTTCTTGTGCTAGGAGCTTGAGTGGACTACGAAATTTGTAAGTTTTCTTGACCTTGATCTTAGTTTGCATGTCAAGCCTTATTTTCAAGTGTTGGAGTGAATTTTAGTTGAGTTCGGAAAAGGTTACCACTTACCATGCTTAATTCAAAACCGGGTTCATTAAGGATGGTTTAAGTGTTTAAATTGTTTTAAGTGGAAGTTTAGCTATGGCATGTCTTAAATATGTTTCGATATGATTTATTAATGTTTTATAATGATCATTAAAGGTTTGATTTTGAGATTAGAAGCATGTCATAATAGGTTTTAATTTTACCTTGTGTTGATCATCAAGCATGCACGATTTTGATTAAATCATGCTTATTTTATGAAGTTTTGATTTATTTCACCTAGGCTTGATCAATGAGCATTTAGAAGATCTTGTGATTGGGATAAGAATGAAAATACATATTTTGGATGAATTTTGAAAGCATGCCTTGGTTATTTAGGCTAAGAGTATCATGCTTCATTAATGAAGGATTAATGAAGATTAAGGTTTTTAGCCATGATTAAGTGTTGGGATGAACTTGCTACCTAAGATTTAGCCTTTATCATGTCATTAACAACTATAGTGATTATTTGTGGCTAAAGAGAGTTTCATATGCATGCATTCATAGGAATCAGTAGTTGAAATCACACTTAGGCATCAACTAGAGTGCATGCCACAGGTTGTGTAAGTTTGAGCTAGTTTCACTTTGAAATTTTACAATTCTAAGGGTATAGATAGTTTTAGAATATGAAAAATATAAGGACCATGAAGTTTGGTTAAATTTGAGATTTGTTTGCAAATAGTAAAATATCAAGGCTTTAGTGGCAATTTTTTAGTGTTTAGGAGTATTTTTGTAAATATCTATTTTTGAAATCATTTGATTATTAATGTCTTCCGTAGTAGTACAAATCCTAACTTAGTACGAATACGCTATGATATTTCCAAACTCGGGAAGTTTGTAAGTTAGCTTCTAACTTACTCTTAGATAATTTATTTATGATTCTTGTATAAGCACCACATTCATATTATAAATTTCATTTTGAGCACGAAAAATCATATGATACATCGTTGAACATTTGATTACTTGTTTACATGACATGTGAAATTCTCACCATTTTAGCAAATTGCATCTATAAATGTCATTTTTACATGAAAGCTTGCTACATATGCACATATTATGAAATATATTTTTCAAGTATAGCATGAAATTAATTGTTGTCATGACCCCAAAGGCTGGTATGGAGATTTATCCTAGTGGAACTCTTCTATCGACTTTGGAGTGAGTAAAAATGGAATGGTAACCCTTGGTTGACAAATAACAATCAATGGGTTTCAAATGGGTTCTTTTTAAAAGAACGTCAGAGTGAAGTCAAATGTTATGACACCTAATGCTGGTGGGAGTATATGTTATGATGTTATGTTATATTACCAATGAATTGGGAATGATGTTTGCAGACAAAGACGTAGTGTCAACATGAGTTGTGCTACGGTCACTAGTAGGTGCTCACAGTGCATATAGAGACGGTGTTGCTATCATACATATGTTAATGATGGATCTAATAACGATGAAATGTTATGATTTTTGAAAGCAATAAGGTATGCAATGTTCTATTTCAAAATGTCATGTTTTTGAAATGGGAAAGTGACAATGTTCTCTGAAAGAGAAAGTGCATCTAAGTTTTTTTTTTTTTTCCTGAAAATGTTGAGGAACTTGATGGGAGGCAAATATGGATTTTGTTTTTTGGCATGCATCTCATGTTTATAATTAATTATGCATATCTTATCTCTGTGAAAGTTGGTTATTTAACTTACCGACATTTCAAGTAAATCTCATAATTGTGGACCCACTATCATTCCCCCCGGAATGATAGAAGTTGTGTCCGGACCAGTAGAGGAAGAATAAAAAGGACCACTGGATACAGATGGTTGAAGAGGAGTTGGACCATGAGCAAAAACTAGATATAATTTTGATCCTCATAAACATTGTCTCTTCATACTTCAGAGTGTATGAAACAGTTGATCTAATCATGGAACTTGGATTAAATATTTTGTATTAAGGAAATTCTATCCTTAAATTTGAACTTATGATGGATATTAATGCTTTCTAACATGAGTTATAACTAATCACCCTTATTCCGTTGTGATTATTGCATACTGCTAGTTGCATATTAGGATGCATTGCATATTAACTGTCATGAATGGGGGTACGTAACCTTGTGTTGCATGTCCTGATACTCCAAGTCTTCGTTACTTCCCAAGCGGGGATTTGGGAGCGTCACATATTCTATATATACTTATGGTTTGAGTAGACCATTTATAGAGTCCAAACCCTAATGAAAAACTGAATCTTGAAATTTTCGCTTGAGCAAAGTGTTGAGTGTACTTTCTGTCCAACTTTTTATTTGTGACATTGTCGAGTTCTTTTGACCTTGTAAACATTGGAATTTGAAGACCCTTATGAAACGTGAATTTGTAGATAATTAAGTTATGTGACGCCCCCAGACCCCGCTTGGAATCTGACAGAGATTGACTCGGTTTGGATTGAGAGAGGCTCTCAACTCACCTCATCTCGTCACTGCAATTTTCACAAATTCTCACATAAAATATAATAAACAATTCAACTTTTTCAAATTTCAAAACAATAATAATATTAAAAAAATAATATTATCACACTATTTTATTCAACTTTCATCTCAACTCCTTATCCAAACCTAAAGCGTCAGGACATGTAACATATAATGACACACCCCTCATTCATACAGTTAACATGCAATGTACCTAGTATGTTTCTAATAGCATGACATAATCACAGTAGAAAACTTTCAAACATCCAAAATACATTGTTCTTGACATATACCCAAAAGACATCCTAATGACCCTTATCCTTCTCCGAGATCTTATGGAGGTCCTAAAAAAATTTTAATACTTTGCAAATGAAATTTTTAGCGAACTCTAAACCTAGACTCTAACCACTCCACTAATGATGGCTCCGCAAGAGTGCTCAGGGCTCTTTCGGGCTTCCTTAACTTTCAAGGGACCCTCGTGCTTGTGCTTCCTCATCCCTGTCTTCTAGTTCTGTCTTCTAGTTCTGTCACAACTTCTACCATTCCAGTAATGCCTTACTCCGTTACTTCTCGTCAATTAAAAATCGTAATTCACAGTGCATATATAAACTCTAAATTCTCAATGATTCTAAAACTCGTTGTTTCAAATCAACCACTCCAATATAATTAATCTACGACTCCCTCTTAGCAATTTGAACTTGCCAATATCCAGACCACAAATCCAGCTTCACTAAGCAGGTTGCTAGAAATCTGGTAGCTCTACTACCCCGACGTCAGCATCTGGACAACACCAGTGTCTTCGAAAGAGATTGGCGATTTTTGTATGGGTTAGATTACTTTTCTAGGGTTCTAGCATGATCTGATAGCAAGTTGGAAGGAGGAAAAAGGAGAAAACTGCAAATTATTGTCCCACCACTCAGCCATAGGATGCCTACAAACTTTTTTTTATGGGTAAAATAAAGTTTTATTGAATCAATAAATAGGCATAGCCCAAGTATACAGGAAGTATACAACTGAGAACACCTAGTTACAAGTTAGAAGCCTAAAAGTAATACAAAAAATCACGAAAGCTGGCTCCATCAAAAACACTGGCAGAAGCCCAAAGAAATAAAAGTGTGGAAAAAAAAAAAAACTTCTATGCTCATCCAGAGAGCAGTCCCTATCTTCAAAGCTCCGGCCATTCTTTTCAAGCCAAATACACCAAATGAGACAAAAGGAATCATTCTCCACACACCTATCTTAAAAGTAAATAGGCATAGCCTGAGTACACAAGAGGTAACAACATACACCTAGTTACAAAATTAGGAGGCATTCTCCATACACCTATCTTATATAAAACAAATACATCTAACCATGGAAACCAAGGCAAATCACAATAATTACAAGAATAATGTAAGGCAAAGATATCTCCATAATATAAAGCAGAGGATCCAGTCTGGACTTTACATAATATCAACATCTTGGTCACCCAACTCTTTAAACCCTCTCATTAGAGTTGCACACATAAAGCATGTGTCTCAGAATTCCAATCCTTTTTCCCCCATTTCCTCACCACAAACCTTTCACTGGTTCTTTTATGGTAATAAACTAAATTCCTTCCTCTTCCCTAAATACATTGATCCATTTTGATCATTATATATAGCACCATTGAAATTAAAACTAAAAAGAGCAGTTCAAGTAACTCATTATCCTAACAACCTTTGGGCTAAATCACATCTCAACCCCCAACAAGATTGAGATCACAGATTCAACTCCCACTGATGTACAGAGGTGAGACACACTGAGCTCAAATTTGTATATTTTCAGCTACAGTAAACTCTATTAGAAGGAGAGAAAGCACAGAGATTTTTTAGATCTTTTCCATTTACAAAGAATTGCATTTGCTTATTCAAGGACGTGGTAGAGTTTTCTTTGCTGAGAGAGGGTGGAGGAAAGTACTATGGCAGAATTTATGATCAGCTGAAATGTTCCTAAACAGTAACAAAAGTTGAAATCACAAGAAGGTGGATCATGTGACCTTATGTGAGTTTAACACAAAAGCTTTCCATTTGTGGGGTGTGCACATGGTGTCTGCGTGTAAGAACAAAGAAAATATTCCTC
>QEOY01003866.1:112381-130120 GCA_003123805.1 Juglans sigillata
TTATGATCTGGTTGGTTGTGCCGTACTGAGTCCAATGAGTAAGGGGGTCAGACGGATTAGAGAATGGAGTTGTTGTGTGTTGTGATTTGTGATTTGTTGTTTGTTGGATATTGTGTCATTTCATGTACATTACATACTTGCAAACATGATCATGTTTGTAAATGAAAACTGGGTTTTCACATGATTGCATACATGTTCATGTGTATTTTATGAAAACTGGGTTTTCATGTGAGAAATGGATTTTGGGTGCGTGTGTATCACGACCCCAAGCCGAGATGGGGCATTATCTCGGTGGAGCTCCTTTGGTCACTCGGCAGCAGAATATACTGAGTGACGTCCCCTGGGTTGTCGCTGGGTGACAACGAGATCGGACAAGATGGTAACCCTCTGGTGCCGACTCAGTGGCCCCTCTACTGGCGGGGGGCTAGTGGATGCTTGACCAAGAACGCGCTGGGCGCGAAACTAGGCATCGCTCATTTCGAAGTCACTCGCAAGGTCGTTACCCTTGGTATGACGAAGGCAGCCAGGGAGTGCGGATGATCCTTAGTGGAGATCATGGTGCATACGGTTAAAATGAAATATTGGGATATTTTCTGGGTGAATAAAATGATTTTATGTGAACCATTTTCTGTGAAAATGATTGATTATTGTTTTGGGCAATTTTTAGGGAAAATGGTGGGATATGTTTTAGGCCAAATGGGATTTTGGCGTGCGTTGGAAAATATTCATTTTCTGGAAAAATGATGTTTTGGGCATAGTGCATATTTCATCATATGTATGCATAATTGTTGGTTGCATTAATGCATTTTTATTCTCGAGGGTTGTTTGGATTATACTTACCTGCGGTACTGTTTATAGTAACGCAGATTTTGATGCAGATGATGTTGAGGGTGAGCTTGAGGATTCAGCTTCGCCGAAGGAGTGATATGGGATCACTCGTACTTGTATTTGGACTTGTATTATATTTTATTTTGGGATAACTGTATAACTTTTTTTTAAAACGTTTTACTTATGTAAATTTGTATTAGAAATTCTGGTACTTAGTTGGCTAACTTAAATTATCTGCTGCATTGTTCATTGTACACTGTTGCATGTACACACACTTGGCACCATCGTTTGGGATGCGTGACGGTGTTGTCATCATTCGGACGTCTCGATTCCCAAGTTTCCATACATGGGGGTCGGGGGCACCACAGACACCTTGTCCAATGAAATTAAATGATTTCCAAGATTAATACTGAAACCTGCAGTGGACCGTCTATCATCTGGACACCCAGCCCAATCAGCATCAGAAAATGCAGTTACTTTAGTAGAAGAGGGTGAAGAGAAACTTAAGCCTAACTGACGTGTATTATTAAGATACTAAAGAATACGTTTAACAGTTGACCAATGTGGAAGACGAGGATTATGCATAAATTGACAGACATGATATACAACAAAAGAAATATCAGGACGAGTGAAGGCAAGATATTAAAGACTCCCAACAACAGTATGATACCATTGTGGGTCCTCATATGTACAATCATCCAAATCAGTGAGTTTTTTTGTACTAGACATGGGTGTAGAGACTGCCTTATAGTTGTGCATATTAGTTCTTTTAAGTAAATCAGTAATGTATTTGGTCTGAGACAAGAATAAACCCGAGGACGTCCTATGAACTTCAATACCCAGAAAATAATGTAATAAACCGAGATCCTTGATTGAAAAATATTTACTCAAGCTAGTAATAAATTGCGAAATCAATAGAGGACTCAAACAGTGACAAGTATATCATCTACATATATCAAGAGATAAATGCAATTAGAGCCAGTGTTGAAGATAAATAACGATGGGTTAGCACTAGAACACCGAAAACCAAGAGTAAGTAATCTATCACTAAGTTTTGCAAACCGGGCTCTAGGAGCTTGTTCCAAACCATAGATAGACTTGTTTAACTTACAGACATGAAGAGGAAAATCTGGATTCACAAACCCAGGGGCTGTTTCATGTACACTGTTTCCTCAAGATCTCCATGCAAGAATGTGTTTTGTATGTCTAGTTGGTGAAGGGCCCACTGAGAGGAAACAGCAACTGAGAGAAGAAGCCAGATGGTAGTGGGTTTAACCACTGGACTGAACGTCTCAGAGTAATCAATACCCTGTTGTTGATTAAATCTTTAAGCCACAAGCCTGGCCTTACGCTGCTCAATGGTTCCATCGGCATGACATTTTGTTTTCAAAATCCATTTTGAGCCAAGCAGATTATAAGAAGTGGATGGAGGAACAAGATGCCACGTTCAGTTTCGAAGCAAAGCATCTATTTCAGTGGCCATGGCAGATCGCCACTCATGGTGTTTAAAGGCTTCGGTGAATGACGTGGGTTCCTCTAGAACTGAAGGAATAAAGGATGACTGAGTGAGAGAAACTGTCGGCTTGGGTGGAGGCCACGGAATGATCCCATCTGTGTGCTGACATGAGAGTGGGTCTTTGTTCGAGTCACCATGCCGTGATTGAGAGGTGAGGACGAAGGCTTTGTCTCTGGAATGGGAGATATGTTGGCAGCGGATGGAATGTTTGATGTAGAGGAGATGACTGAAGGAGATGTCGAAGCCCTAGGTGATGGTTGAGAGATCATTGAGTCCGAAATAGTTGTTGTTGAAGGAGTATGGGCTAAGTGAGGAGTCAGTTGTGGGCTCAAAGATTGATTATGGGTAGAAGTCGTGGTTGGGATCATGAGTGGGCTAAGAGAGATATGAGATGGAGGTCTAATAGAGTCAGACGAAGAGAGAGGCATTGATGAAGATTTTGGTGTGGGCATAGAATCGAGTTTAGGCTATTGAGAGAAGGGAAAGATAGTCTCATTAAAAATGACATCCCTGGAAATAAAAGTGCGGCCTGAATCTATGTGGAGACAGAGATAACCTTTGTGAGTTGGACCGTAACCCATGAACACACATTCTTTAGACCTGTAGTTCATTTTATGAGTGTTAAAAGGCCGTAAATTAGGTCAACAAGCACATCCAAAAAATTTTAAAAAGGAGTAACCTGGGACTTGACCCATTAAAATTTGGATTGGAGATTGATTTTGAAGTAGTGGAGTGGGCATGCGGTTTATTAAGTAAGTGGCAGTGAGAAAAGCCTTAGCCCAATAAGTGTGAGGAACTGATGCATGAGAGAGTAAGGCGAGACCCATCTCCACAATGTGATAGTGACGACGTTCCACACTCCCATTTTGTTGATGAGAGTATGGACATGTAATGCGATGAGAAATTCCAAAATTACGAAAAATGGATTGAAGGGGGCGAAATTCACCCCCTCCATCTGTTTGGACCGAGACAATATTGTAGGGAAATTGATTTCGCACAAATTAAATAAATGCAATAACAAGAGAGGAGACATTGGACTTTAATTGCATTGGAAAATACCAAATAAACTTTGAGTAATCATCTACAATAGAAAGAAAATAACGAGATCCTTTTGTGGACAAGGTAGACACAGGACCCCATACATAAAAAAACGATAACTAAAAAGGATAGTTGGATCGGCTTGGTGAGGAATGATGAGGTAGTGCCTGTGCTTTGGCCGAAGTGCATGCAGAACAATGTTGTAGAGAAGTTGACGTGCTGAGAGGTAGAGAATATTGATGTAGGATGAGAGATGTTGTGCGAGGATAGGGATGGCCCAATCTGGAGTGCCAGAGCTGAGCGGTTGTACGAAGACCAACTTATGCTTAAGGAGAAATGGAAGACTGAGGTGATGTAGGCTCTGCATCCGTCCGAAGCACATACAAACCGTTCTCAACATGGCCCTAAAGAAGCATTGTCTGGGTGCATGAATCCTACACATAGAAAAGAGAAGAGTGAAATGCAAAATAGACATTATTATCTTGATAGAATTGACAGACAGAAAGTAGATTACGAGAAATGGAAGGAACATGTAAAAGATTATGTAAGAGAAATTTGCCACTATTTGAAGAAAATTGAGACGAGCCTGTGTTGTGAATAGGAAGACTGGAACCATCACCGATGCTCACTGTTTCAGGGCCCTAATAAGTAGACAAGTCCAAATTAAGGTTCTATAATTCATTTGTAAAATGATGAGAAGCAGCCGAATCTGGAAACCAAGTATTCATGTGAGAGGGAGCTGGAGTAATGGCTGTATAATTAGCCATGAGTTATTTAGGTGGAGGAGATTGGTAACATTGATCAAAACGATAGTAACAAGAAACCGCAATATCTTTTTGACACACTTGACAGACAGATCTGTTGTAAAAATGAGAGAAGGGAGGTTGGGGTCCAGGAATAATTCCACGACCATTATGACAGTCACGGCCACGATCGTGAGAAAAGTTGTTACGACCACAAGAGAAAATGGAGTGACCCAATGGTGGTGTTTTGATAGTGGTATTGGCTATGATGGAGGTGCCAAATAAGAGAGTGTTGGTTTGATGAGAAAGGTGAAACTCATAGTTTAAGAGATAGCTGTGATCTGATTTGAAGAGAGTGAGTCAGGTCGTGTTGTGAGAGAGGTGAGCAAAGACTCATAATCTGTGCCTAGACCAGCTAAAATAACGATGGAGATTTCACAATCGACTAAGGGATGGCGCGCAGCATTCAGAGTAGCCGCAAGAGCTTTTACTTTGTTGTAATACTCAGTGATTGAGTCAGATCCCTTTTTTATAGTAGAGAGTTGAAATTTTGTTTGAGTAAGATGAGCGGACAATTTTGCTGCAAAAAGGTCGGTGAGTGTTTTCCATATCTCAGATGCAGTAGAACAATCTATAACTTGAGCTAAGACCGAATCAGATAAGGAAGAGTTAATGGCTGAAATGACCAACTAATCTTGATGAAGCCATTGAAGATGGGGAGGATTAGGAAGATCATCAATGGTAGCAGGCGGCATGAGAAGAGAACCATCAACATGTCTGAAGACTTGATGCCCCTTCAAATACGGCACTATTTGCGCCTTCCAAGGGAGAAACTTTTCAATGGTGAGTTGAATTTTTACAAAATGACTAGCAGAGTTAAAAAGGGAGGGAGAGTTAGAAGCATTGGTTGATTTTGATGGAGCTATGACTGTAAATCTGTATGACGAAGAGAAAAGAGAAAATAAACAAACAAAAATGTATGAAGGACGTGGGTCCGTTAAGCTCGTGATACCATGATAAAACAGAGAAGGAAATGCACGCCAAGTGCTTCTGGAAAAGTTCCTTAGAACAACTTTTGTATTCCCAGATATTTTCACCACAGTGCTTTGTACAGTAGTGACAATTTATAGAATATGTACATAACAGAATTGAATTGAATGACCACTAATATTGTGACACCTAGCAAGTTTATTTATTCTCTTTGTTACAATGTGATTTGGCAGAGCTATTCTCCAATGCTCTAGAATGTTCATGCTTTCTGAAGGTAATCCTGAGTCCGTATGGGGGAAGAATGAGTGAAATCTCGGAATCTGCAATTCTTTTCCCACATAGAGTTGGTAACATCTACAAAATCCAACGCTTGGTGTATTGGGTAGAAGAAGGCCAGAATTTCGGCATCCGAGAGGAATATAAGTTGGATCAGAACGCTTTACAGTTACATGGCTGCCAATGTTTCAAAATCTCCAAGACCTACATACATAAATTATAGGGACCTTGACATAGGAACAAATAGTAAGGAAGGCAACGCAAGCTATAGACGGGCAAGTATATGGGGTACTAAATATCTCAAGAGCAACTTTAACAGGTTGGTTCACGTGAAGACCACTGTCGATCCCACTAATTTCTTCAGGAATGAACAAAGCATCCCGGCTCTTTCATCCTAGTGAGAGGTGATTTTAATCACAGAAGATATTGTACTCAACAATAAATCCTCTCTCTTTCTCGTTTTACCTATTATTCCATGTAATAAGCACATATCATAAAGGCCATATATATCGATATTTTATGTGCATTGAAAAATAAAATGGTTTCCACAAATTGAGGCATATATTCATGTCTATTGATGCATACATATATATATATATATATATATTGTATTTTGTGACATGTTTATGTTCCATTAATAATTAATATAGTTTTCATTTACGTCAATTATATATTTTGTTCTGTTGGTTTGGTGGTTATGAATTAATGATACTCAATTACATCTCTTCAATGGCGTGTAAGCTCTTAGCCAATTGCCGGTCAATTAATGATTATATACAAAATTCAGAAAGAAAGTCTCAGACAATTGCCGGTCACAGGAAGCGCGTTGCTATTAAATGCTTTCCATTTCAACAAAAATTTGAGATATGGGCTGCAGAAGGTGGAAAAAGTCCACGATCATTGTCCAATATATTTCTATGGATAAATTAATTGCGATTAAAATAAATGATTAGGTGGCTTATTTGATATATACAAAAATAATTTTAGATAAAAATCCGAGCTCTATATATCTATACTTGAGGGTATTTTACCATCTAGAATTCTAAAAGCATTGTCAATTAAAATATATTAATTAAGCAGCTTCTGCTTCGGTTTTGTTCGTTTTCACAACTTCTATCAACTAATCTCATCTAATCATTATAATTTTCTCAAATTTCTACATAACAAAATATACAATTTAATTTTTACAAATCTAAAAAAAATAATAATATTAAAAAATATATTCTAACAATATTTTATTCAATTTTTAACTTTAATCTTAACTCATCTCATCTGTGAAAACAAATGAGGTCTTAATGAAAAGGCAGTACAAGAACTACTTTAGAATTAATAAAGTCCTTAAGTAGAATCAAAACAAGTATTTTTAACAGATTATTTGCAATGACAAATAACTATTTGCTATGAAAACAAACTCATTTTAGCAAAAAATAATTAATTTCATAGGAAATAGCTGACCATAAATAAACAATTTTCTTATAGTAAATATTATTGATATTATATCTACACGCATATATACGCGCGTTTGTGTGCCTATCCATATTATGTATATATGTATGCATATATATCTCCTTATACTTAAAAGAATCTATCGCCTAATGAACAATATGAACAATACTCTTATTTTATGTTTTTATTCTTTGTCCCTCTCTATGTCCTCACAGCAATATTCTTTCCAAAATACCACAACGGATCATAAAATCACCACAACAAATCGTCACAAAATTACCACAACAGATTACAAAATCACCACAGAAAATCATCACAAAATCACCATAGCAAATTAGAAAATCACAGCAAGTACAGACCAAACTCGCTGTAAATTTTTCTGGTTGATTTTCACAGATATATATATATATATAATATTAATGAGACATGCAGCATGTTCATGGAGATCATACAAAAACAATATTTATTTTCTGACATGATCATGATTATCTGTAAGGAAGCTACGGGGTGAGGAGCCATGGAAGTAAAGGAAGGAGCTTTAGGGTTCGAAATGGGGGAGCGGATTGAGAGCAGCTTGCGAAATTGGGGATACGGGAGTACGATTTGGGAATTAAGGCTGGTGATGGTATCCAAACGACGTAGCTTCAGCAAAGGAGAAGGGACGAAACGACGGTACTTGAGTAATAAAAGAAACGGTGCAGTTTTATTGAGTAAAGAGAGTCATGGGTTAAGCGCTCCGTTTAGGCCAAAACGGTGCGTGCAGTGTGTCTTCTAGAACCGGTCATTGTAAGGGCATTTTAGTAAGGTTTTGTTGAGTCTGTTAAGTCCCATGCCGAATGAATGAGTCATTCATTCTGGAGCATTTCATCTTTACTTGTATTTTCGTTTATGGAGGAATTTTGGGGACCTCAAATACGCCAATACGTATGAATTTATGAGGTAAGCTTTTCATCATCTTCAATCTAGTCTTACTGTTTCTAGTTCTGATTATTACATTCATCCGGGCGTAAGAGAGCTCTTACAAGTGGTATCAAGTCACCGATCCTGCTTATTACATCCAAACACATTCCGTAAATCACCAACTCCATATCCAGCCTAACACTACCTTCCACAGCACCTATCCATCAAACAAGTTCATTACCCAGACATTACAAATTTTTTTTCTCATTCCCAAACACTCACCCAAACACCAATTCATTACCCAGGCATTACATTACTCAGCCAAACACTCACCCAAACACCAATTCATTTCCCATGGCAGAAAACACCAGATCTAAGCACCAGCAACTTCAGCTTCAAGTTGAGCACCAACAAGAAGAAATCCTGGCATTAAAATCAGATGTCAGTAATGTGCAAACTGATGTGAGTACAGTGAAAGTAGATGTAAAGGAAATCAAAGACACTTTTTGCCCAGCAACAGATCCAACCACCACCACCCCCTCCACCCTTCAACCATGAAGTTACTCCCGACAATGACCAGGCAGACCCGAGAAGATTCAATCCTAGGGGGGTCAGACTTGAATTCCCTCATTTCCAGGGTGTTAACCCAGCAGCTTGGCTTTTCAAGGTTAANAAGACTTGAATTCCCTCATTTCCAGGGTATTAACCCAGCAGCTTGGCTTTTCAAGGTTAACCACTACTTTGAATTCCATCAAACACCACTACCACAGCGGTTGTTGATGGCATCTTATCACATGGAAGGGGATGCTCTCGTGTGGTTCCAAAATGCAGCAGATGGGGGCCTATGCAGAGATTGGGATACTTTTTCTAGATCATTACTACTTCGTTTTGGTGCAACAGCTTATGACGACCCGATGGAGGCGTTGACACGACTCAAGCAAACCAGCTCCGTTGCTAGTTATATGGCGCAGTTCGAAACCTTATCTAATCGCTTGAGGGGCCTATCGGACCTTCATAAGCTGAGTTGTTTCCTCAGCGGCCTGAAGGATGAACTCCGCATACCAGTAAGGATGCTGAATCCAGTGAATTTAAACGCAGCGTATGGCTTGGCAAAAATGCAAGAAGAGTATCACAGCAGTACTCGAAAGTACAGCAAGCCGACGGAGGAAAGGACCATGCCACTGGCAGGGGGACATTCTGGCCAGCGTTCTTATTCCAATGATAATTACAATAAATGGAAGAAACCAATGAGTTTTACAAAGCCCGTGACATCCATGCATATGGATGAGAAAAGAAAAAAAGGCCTATGTTTTCATTGCGATGAGAAATGGAATCCCAACCACACGTGCAAAAACCCTCGAATTTATTTCTTACAAGTGGATGAAGAAGAAGGAGAGTTGGAAGAAGAGGCACCATGTGAAAATAAAAAAGAGGAGCCCGAGCTTCTGGAGTTAGCAACCAGCGATAACGCTGAACTTGAGATCTCCTTGGCTGCTCTAGCTGGCACTCCTACAGTACGAACTATGAGGTTGGTTGGAAGTATCAACGGGGAGCAGGTGGTGATTTTGCTAGACTCGGGCAGCTCACACAATTTCATTGATGCAACAATGGCCTCCAAGTTGAAGCTGCCAGTGGATTACTTGGTCAACTTGAAGGTGAGAGTAGCGAACGGGGCAGGCCTAAACAGTGAAGGGCTGTGTAGATCAGTCAAGCTTAAGGTGCAAGGTAATTTGCTTCAGCTTCCTCTTCATTTACTAGACCTAGCAGGGTGTGATATTGTTTTGGGAATCCAGTGGTTAGAAACTTTGGGCCCTATTACTTGGGATTTTTCTAAGCTAATGATGAGCTTTTGGTTGGATGGAAAGGCCATTGAGTTAAAAGGGCTGAAACTAAACCCTTCAAGGGTGGATGAGGGTGAAAGAGTTTGCAAGGCCACGTTGGTAAAAGGAAAGGGAATTTTCTTACAGATTATGTGTGTTGGGGAAGTGAACCACGAACATGTGAAGCTGGCTGAACCATTTCCAGCACTGTTAGAAGACTTTAAGGAGGTGTTTGAGGAACCTCAAGGACTACCCCCACCCCGTTCCCATGACCATCACATAGTGCTCAAGGAGGGCACCCAACCCATCACAAATAGACCATATCGCTATCCGTATTACCGGAAAACAGAAATTGAAAAAATGGTGGCTGAGTTGTTGAGTTCAGGAGTGATTAGACCTAGTTCTAGTCCTTTTTCTGCCCCTGTTTTGCTGGTTCGTAAAGCCGATGGCAGTTGGCGGCTGTGCGTGGATTATAGGGCACTTAACAAGGAAACGGTCAAGGCAAAATTTCCCATTCCAGTGATAGATGAGTTGCTGGATGAACTCTTTGGAGCGGTGATCTTTTCTAAACTCGACCTACGGTCGGGCTATCACCAAGTAAGAGTCGTGCCTAGTGACATTCCCAAGACGGCTTTCCGAACACATGAAGGGCATTACGAGTTTTTGGTGATGCCTTTTGGCCTCACCAACGCTCCAGCCACGTTTCAAGGGTTAATGAATGATGTATTCAAACCCTTTTTGAGGAAATTTGTCCTTGTTTTTTTTGATGACATCTTGGTCTACAGTAAGTCTCGGGAGGAGCATGAAATTCACTTGAGGGAAGTTTTGAAGGTGCTGAAACAGCACTGTTTGTATGCAAAAAAATCAAAGTGTCGTTTCGCGGTGGAGGAAGTTGATTATTTGGGCCACATTATTTCTGGCCAAGGTGTTAAAGCGGATCCTTCAAAAATTCAATCCATGTTGGATTGGCCAATTCCCAAGACATCTAAGGCCTTGCGAGGTTTTTTGGGGTTGACGGGGTACTACAGAAAATTTATAAGGCATTATGGGCTGTTAGCAGCCCCCCTTACCCAGTTGTTGACAAAAAATGGGTTTGTTTGGACCCAAGAGGCAGAGCTGGCCTTCAAACAATTAAAGGAAGCAGTAACGAGTCCACCCGTACTTGCCTTACCAGATTTTTCAAAACCGTTCACAGTAGAGTGCGATGCTAGTGGGAAAGGAATAGGGGCTGTCCTTATGCAATCGAGGCAACCTATTGCTTTTTTGAGTAAGATGTTAAAGGGAAGAGCTCTACTACTATCAACATATGAGAAGGAATTTCTGGCCATTGTGACAGCAGTGCAGAAATGGCGACCCTACCTTTTGGGGCGGCCATTTATTATTAAAACGGACCAACAAGCACTGAAATTTCTGCTTGAGCAGAAAATTGGGACAGAAGTTCAGCACAAATGGGTGAGCAAGTTGATGGGCTACGATTTTAAGATCGAGTACAAAAGCGGAAGAGAGAATGTCGTGGCGGATGCACTGTCGAGAAAAGGTGAGGTTGAGGAGGAGGAATGGGGTTTGCTTGCCCAAATTTCCTTCCCCACTTCAGATTGGATGGAAGAGCTGAAACTCAGCTATAAAAACAGCACAGAAACATCAGAGCTGTTGGAAAGGTTGTTGAAGCAACTAGAGGTCCCTAAGGGGACAACATTACAGTAGGGCATTATTCTAAGGAAGGGCAGAATTTTTATAGTTCCAGACTCACCCTTCAAATTGAAAGTGCTTCAGTTTATTCATACCGATCCTATGGCGGGACATTCGGGGTACTTAAAAACCTATCAAAGGGCAAAAAGGAACTTCTATTGGCCAGGGATGAAAAAGGATATAAAAAAATGGGTGAGGGAGTGTGAAATTTGTCAGGCTTCGAAGTATGAGACGCTACCCCCAGCAGGGCTTCTACAACCACTGCCCATACCTCAACAAGCATGGGTAGATATTTCAATGGATTTTGTGGAAGGGCTGCCAAAGTCTAAGGGTTGTTCTGTCATTTTTGTTGTAGTGGATCGTTTCACTAAGTACGGGCACTTCATGTCCTTATCCCATCCCTATACAGCTCAAGAAGTGGCCAAGGTGTTTTTCGGATCTGTCTTCAAATTGCATGGTCTCCCAAAAACCATAGTATCCGACAGGGACCCGATATTCTTGAGTTCCTTTTGGAAGGAGCTATTCGCTTTACAAGGCACTTCCCTAGACTATAGCTCAGCGTACCATCCGCAGAGCGATGGCCAGACTGAAGCTGTGAACAAGGTCGTAGAAGGCTATCTGAGGTGCTACGCAGGATCTAAACCCACGGGGTGGAGTCAGTGGCTACCATTAGCCGAGTGGTGGTACAATAGCACCTACCACAGCTCAACCAAGCTAACACCTTTTGAGGCTTTCTACGATTACCCTCCCCCAAGGCTAATCGACTACATCCCAGGCACTTCGAACAACCCGACAGTTGACCAGTTATTGCAAAACAGAGAACAAAACTTACAACTCTTAAAAAAGAATCTTAAGGCAGCTCAGGACAGGATGAAATATTATGCGGATAAAAAGAGAACTGAAAGACAGTTTAGTGTCGGGGACTGGGTATACCTTCGCCTACAGCCGTATCGCCAGAAGACAGTGGCACTCCGCAAAAATATGAAGCTTGCACCTCGCTTCTATGGGCCCTTCAAAGTGCTCCAAAGGCTCGGATCTGTGGCTTACAGACTCGAGCTACCTCCCTCGTCCCAAATCCATCCAGTCTTCCACGTGTCTTGTTTGAAGAAGAAACTAGGAGAACGAACCCAGCCACTTGTGACGCTGCCTCCGACCAACAGTGAAGGGGAAGTGATTCCCGAACCGGAAGCTGTCCGTGATCGACGCATGAAACAACAAGGAGGCCGAGCAACTATAGAGGTATTGATCAAATGGGTCGAACTCTCGAAGGGGGAAAATTCATGGGAAAATCTTTGGAAACTTAGGGCTTTGTATCCACACCTTGTGGACAAGGTCTTATAAGGGTGGGGGAATGTAAGGAAGCTACGGGGTGAGGAGCCATGGAAGTAAAGGAAGGAGCTTTAGGGTTCGAAATGGGGGAGCGGATTGAGAGCAGCTCGCGAAATTGGGGATACGGGAGTACGATTTGGGAATTAAGGCTGGTGATGGTATCCAAACGACGTAGCTTCAGCAAAGGAGAAGGGACGAAACGACGGTACTTGAGTAATAAAAGAAACGGTGCAGTTTTATTGAGTAAAGAGAGTCATGGGTTAAGCGCTCCGTTTAGGCCAAAACGGTGCGTGCAGTGTGTCTTCTAGAACCGGTCATTGTAAGGGCATTTTAGTAAGGTTTTGTTGAGTCTGTTAAGTCCCACGCCGAATGAATGAGTCATTCATTCTGGAGCATTTCATCTTTACTTGTATTTTCGTTTATGGAGGAATTTTGGGGACCTCAAATACCCCAATACGTATGAATTTATGAGGTAAGCTTTTCATCATCTTCAATCTAGTCTTACTGTTTCTAGTTCTGATTATTACATTCATCCGAGCGTAAGAGAGCTCTTACAATATCATGTTCAAATCTTTCTCATTATTTATATCAATTATATTTTGGATCCGTTGGAATATAATTTGGTTATGAATACATGAGCGAGACTCAATTGCCAATTAATTAATTATGAGATTTTAAAAAGGAAGTATTTGAAAAATATTGCCGGTCATAAGCTAGCGCTATTAATAATGCTTTCGTTTTCAGCAGTTTTGACATTGCATGCAGGGAAAACAATTAAAAAGGAGGAGAAGAAGAACATGATCAGCACGGATCATTATTAATTGTCAAAATTTTCCGTTATGAATGGATATCTTGCGATTTAATTAAAGTTAGTTGGGTTAATTAATATTTTATATAAAAAATCTGTTTTTTAAAATCCTCTATAATTCTTAGGGTATTTTATTATCTAGAATTTTTTAAACTTAAACCAGCTAGCAAATTCAAATTAAATTATTACTTTAAAATATCCAAATTTGAATCTGACCATAATTAGAACAATCTTTATAAAAAAAATCATCAAAACGATAACTCATTCTTTGTTTCCCTTTGTTCATTATATGGTAAAAAGGTATCCCGTGTAACGTCCCGTACCCGGAAAAGTCATTATTGATGGTCCAAGACCATACATATTAATACATATAACTGTTATTTATTTGCTGAATAGGCTGATTGGCTGAAAATAACATAACCATACTTAACAATAAAACACTAGGAAAAGCTCAGCGAAGATTTTTTGTTGCCTTCGGAAAAAGGAGAAGTCCCACCTCTATTAACATAAGAATTATAACTTGAATGAAAGGTATGATCCATGAATGGTATGTATATTGCACAAAAATAAATAAAAATATTTTATTCTTAGTTAATTGTTTCTGATTCATTAGCTCTTATTTTGATTAAAGGAGTCAGTTAAAAAAAAAACTAAAATAAGATATGTAAAGCTAAAATAAATATTTTATATTCTTAATTATTCTAAATCTTTTTTCCAAATACTTCAAACAAAAAAATATTTCAAATCAAGAAGTTAGAATTGGTCAAATGAGATGATCAAGTTACCATTGCTTGGGATTTGACGGAGACTAAAGCGTCGGAATATGAAACGCAACATACCCCCCCCCCCCCGGCCCTCGGCGGTTCATGACAGATAGTATGCAATATGCGTATAATAGTATGCAATAATTGCAGTAGAAAATTTGTTGAATTATGGATTGTTCTAGAATAAACTAAAATCCAAAATTACTTTTCATAACATTAACATCTATGCTAGTTCAGTATCCTTCGAAGAACATAACCTTAAACCAAAAGAAGTATTGTACCAAGTGAGGATTTGAAGGGGACTCAAGTACTACCGTTAAAGCAATATCCAACTCATCCATAGCACAGGACTGGACAATGAGCCCCATCATCAGCAATATCAAACACCATCTGCTCCTTTTCTAAGAATGGAAGGCAAGAAAAATTCATCGTTCAAAGAATCGATGCACGCAATGGGCAACGGCGACGCAAGCCTTTGTGAATATTCCTAAAATCCTATTACCACCTTCTTTGTTGCGGGAAAGACCCACCTTCTCTATCTCTATAGTTTAATCACTATTGTTAATTTAATTTTGGTGTACTTTGGTTTTTAATATATAATAGCAGTCACTTGTTCAAAAGAAAAAAAAAAGGTGAGGACTTGAATCTAAATTTCTAACTTTGGCCTCAGAATTTCTAAATTTCTAACCAAAAAAGCATATGTAACCTTGAAATTTATAACTAGAACACTTGACTAAGTGAGGATTTGAACCTAAATTATGCTTGAATGCCTAACCACGAAACTTTTCATTATTAGCACTCTAAAACATGACCTCACAAACATTTTCAGTTGCTAATCTCACTTTAAAATATCCAAATTTGAATATGACCATAATTAGAACAATCTTTATAAAAAAATCATCAAAACCATGATTCATTCTTTGTTTCCCTTTGTTCATTACAACCTAGCACTACATGGCAAGCAAAGGTTTTGGTATAGTCATGACCAAAATTAATCCAACAAGTGTTAAAATCAAGCATTAACATTGAGCTAAAATATACATGGAAAGGGAAACCATTTAATAATAATAAAAAAAATCTAGCCTTCGCCAAAACATGAGTATTGCAAAACTTTGCAAACTATCTTCTATATATTTTCATGATCCTCCAATACAAGTTTATAAAAATAGGTCACTTTGTAATTACTCAACTACAAGCAATAATACTCCCATCGGGAATCATTACCACTATTACTTTTGAAGAAACATTTTGGTTTGCGAATTACATATTTGTACAAACGTTGTAAACTTAAAAGACTGTGGTGCACCCTAATCAAACAGTGCACAAGCTGTAAACATCAATAACTTGACATTATCTCACATTGACAACACTGAAATAATACTATTAACCATAGTTAAACTAATCTTGACTAAGCTCAAAGCTCAAAGATATTAACATCTAGAGAATTTCCAATGATAACTCCAACTTCTTCTGTCTCTAAAGTGTAGGTTTCTACATCTCCCGGAGTGACCACATACGATCAAGCTAGTACTTGGGGTCTTGGATTTGTTTTGCTATCAATGTTGGGGTAGTTCCACTTCCTTGAGCATTATTGGGGTAGTCTCTAATCATTTGGTTTGGCTGACCGTACTTGAAACAGACCCTTATAGCGAGTATGCATTCGCCCCATGTTTTCTACCACACTTCCCATATACGAGTAGTATAGTTGGCATTTGTCCCCCAATCACGATGACCTTTTCTTTTATTAGCTTCGATTATCATCCTTTTGTACTTTTTGCTTACACCTGCAACATATGGGAAAGCTCTATTTCTCTTGGAATTAGTTTGGGTAGTTACGCCCATCTACTCGGCTTCAGCAATTGCTTTCATGTTAACTAGCTCTTGATAATTTTCAATTCAGAAACAATCCACCTGGTTGCGAATCCTTGACTACAAGCCCCCTTGAAATTTTTGTTCCTGAATATTCTCTGTGCCAATCAAATGAGGCGGGAATCTTTCAAGCTCCATAAATCTGGCAATATACTGCTCGACCGACATGTTCCTTGTATTAATGACATGAATTCCTACGCCTTCTTTTGTTTAAGAATATTATGAATTGTTAAATAACTTGAACGAATAACAATGTTAGAACAATTGAATTACATTTAAAAAAATAAAGGTAACAACATAAGAGATCATTTGAGAACTCCCTCCAACTCCAAGTGACATCATAAAACTTGAAAACAAAAGGTAAACAAATGAGGATATGAATGATATGATATCTCAAAAAGAAAAGAATGTCAATTAAGAAAAAAAAATAACATGAGTACAAACTATAAAAAATTAATTAAAAAACTAATGGTGTATAAAAGTCAAACTACCAATACTGCGGCCAATGTACATTGAGATGCAGTCTCTTTTCCTGAAGTTTTCCATACAACATTGAAACCACAATCTAGTTTGGGGTTTCAATTGTGAAACCTCAAAATAGATGAAGTTAGAGGTTCCAAATTGAACCCATAACCTAATTTATGCTTTCAATCCAAATTCGTAAATTAGGTTAGGGGTTCAGATTGAATCCCTAGATTATCTAGGATCTTGAATTTGACACTCTAAGAGCCAGTTTGGATTCAAAAAACATCTCATTCCATCTCATCTCATCAATACAACTTTTCTAAATTTCTATATAAAATATAATAAATAATTCAACTTTTTCAAATCCCAAAACAATAATAATATTAAAAATAATATTCTAACAATATTTTATTTTACTATTCACAAACCATCTCAACTCATCTTTGAATCCAAAAAGGACCTAAAATAGTGTAGGTGTTAAATCCGAACCCCTAAACTAATTTAGGCTTTCGGATTGAAACTCTAAAATTTTTCCTAAAAGTTAAACACCAAAAGTCTAACCTAATGACACAATCCAACTTCACAGTATCCAAAACATAATCCCATCATCCATCAAAAATATAAAAACAATTTGTATTTCAGAATCTCAAACGTAGGGCCTTGAGATACTTACAAGGTGAGATTGAGAGAAAATGAAATATGCGACAACGACGATGTGAGCTACAATGACGCCGTAACTGAGTGAGAGAGTTAAGAGAGAGTCTAAGGGGTTGTTTGGAAATAACTTTCATCTCATCCCATCCCATCTTCTTCCCAAACATCATTCAAAGACAAACACTTTCAAACTAATCATTATAAATTTTTCAAATTAATCATTACACATTTTCCAAACTTCCAAACAAAACACAATAAAATAATTCAACTTTTACAAATCTAAAAACAAAAATAATATTAAAAAATAATATTCTTACAATATTTAACTTTATAATATTTTTTATTCAACTTTTTCTGCCTCATTTTTCAAGACCTAGTAAATACTTAACTCAAACTATCTCACTATTATTCACAAACCAACTTAATATTACTCACAAAATTCTCATCTCATCTCACTTCTCATGCATTCATTAAGAGAGGCATGAAAAAGAGACATATAGATGCAGAGCAGGGGATCATTAAACCTAAAATGAAATGACTCCGTATAAACTCTTCAAAATGACCGTGTTTCATTACAAAACTTATTTCTTTTTAATATATATAT
>QEOY01003866.1:130277-144579 GCA_003123805.1 Juglans sigillata
ACTATTTTCAAATAACGTGGGATTATATATGCTTTTCTTTTATCTAGAGTTGGTATCTGCTCATACTTTCCTATCTTTCGATGCATCGATATATGGGAAGTGATAATCTCTATTTATCAACTGATCACTACAATCAATCTCAACGATTTTTTTAATATAAAAATAAGCATAACCTGGTGCAAAAGTTGTCTGTATGAGAATGCATTTTGGGCTCGGTTGGATACATAAACTATCTCATCTCATCTCATCTAATTATTATAATTTTTTTAAAATTTCCACATAAAATATAATAAAAAATTTAATTTTTTCAAATATCAAAATAATAATATTATTAAAAAATAATATTCTAACAATATCTCATCACATCTCAGCTTACTATCCAAATGAACCCTTAGTTACGAACTAAAGATAAATACAAGGAATTGATAAAAATCAAGACCATAGAAATATACGGCTGGCTCATAATATAAATACAGCACGTAAAGTAGTCCATATGAGAATGCATTTTATTCCACAAAGATTTTGCAATGTAATAGAAGAAATAGTGACTTAGCATCAAAGGAATCTTCTCCAACAAACTCTTACAAAGGACGTGCTGGAGTAAGTCTAGAAAATTCTATTGTATAGAAATCATTTTCTTTCCGTCGGAAATATAGACTAAATGAAGTCTATAAATATAGCACTATGAAATGAATAACATTCAGTCCAAATTCCTCTGTGTGGCATTTTATCAAATGGATATAATGCAACTCTGTTTTTATATTTCTATCATGGTATCAGTCAGCCATTAGGACCTCTATCCATCTCTATCTCGTTTCCTCTTGGCTCTTCAAACTTTTCCCAAACCTAACCCCAAAATCACCTCTTCCATCGCCCATACTATCATAGTCAAACTTACCTCTAACAACTATCTTCTCTGGCAAGCCCAAGTCATTCCGTTTCTCAAAGGCAATCAGCTCTATGCCTTTGTGGATGGATCATACCCCAAACCTCCTCCCACTATTGATGATGCTCCTAACCCCAACTATGAAAAATGGGTTCTTCAGGATCAATTATTAATTTTTGCTCTTACTTCAACTCTCATGGGGTATGGACGACTCTCCATGGCCTCTTCTCTGCTCAAACCAATGCTCATCTCATGCAAACCCATCTCCATTTGGCCACTCTCAAAAAGGGAAATGAATATATTATCGAGTACTTCAATAAAGCTACAACACTCTCTTTCCCTCACTGCCGCTGGTTTTCCTATCTCTTCTACTGAGTTTAACGTCTATCTTCTGGTTGGCCTTGGATCTGACTATGAATCCTTGGTCACGTCTATCTCCACCAGACTTGACCCACTCACCTCCTCTCAAATCTTCAGCTACCTTCACAATCATGAATCACGCATTACTCATCAAACAAACTCTCTTCTCTCTAGCAATCCACTAGCTGCGAACTCCACATCTGTTCGGCCTCCCTTTTCTCCATTTCCACCAAACTGAAGGTGTGGTTGTGGCTTTTGGCATGGACGGGGTGGAGGACGTGCACCTTCCTCTCCTAATTTCTTCCATCCACCATCTTCAAATTGCCCTATGTGTCAGGTTTGCCATAAGTTGGTCACATGGCATTAGATTGTCACCATCAGTTTAATCATTCCTATCAATCCTCTTCCCCATAGTCCCTCTTGGTAAACAACACCACTTATTCTCCCTCGCCTAGTAACCTGAACAGTTGGTCCCTGATACTGTGGCCACCAATCATTTTACAACTGATTTTTCTAACTTAAGAGATTCTTCACCGTATCAAGGCACTGACCAAGGATGCATTGGAGATGGCTCTCCACTTCCCATATAGCACTATGGCAATGGCATCCTCCCCACCCCCACATGGCAACTTTCTTCTTCTTCATTTACTTCACGTTCCTTCCATTTCTCTCAATTTATTATCCGTTCGTCAATTTTGTTTTGATAACANTTCTCCCCCATAGTCCCTCTTGGTAAACAACACCACTTATTCTCCCTCGCCTAGTAACCTGAACAGTTGGTCCCTGATATTGTGGCCACCAATCATTTTAAAACTGATTTTTCTAACTTAAGAGATTCTTCACCGTATCAAGGCACTGACCAAGGATGCATTGGAGATGGCTCTCCACTTCCCATATAGCACTATGGCAATAGCATCCTCCCCACCCCCACATGGCAACTTTCTTCTTCTTCATTTACTTCACGTTCCTTCCATTTCTCTCAATTTATTATCCGTTCGTCAATTTTGTTTTGATAACAATGTATTCTTTGAATTTAATTCTTCTGGTTTTCTTGTGAAGGATTTGCACACTCAGACGGTCCTCCTCCATGGTCCCATTAAAGAAGGCTTATATGTGCTTCCCGATGATGTTTAGGCTGTCTAACCCATCCAAACACGCCCTCATTGGTGATCGCACTTCCTTTCAAATTTGGCACTCCAGGCTTGGTCATCCTTCCCCACATATTACAACCTTTACTATTCACCTATTCCAACTTCCAGTTACTACTAAAGATAATGTGTCATCGTGCACTGCATTTCTCCAAGCCAAATCTCATGCACTCCCACATCCACCATCATCAACTACTCAACATTTTCAACTTTTATTTTTAGATGTTTGGGGACCAGCGCCTGTGCTCTCCTCTAGTGGTTTTCACTTTTATTTGTCTATTGTTAATGATTTCCCTCTTCGTGTCAAATAAGATGTTGTTCCTATATTTCTAGCTTTTATTAAATATGTCTTAAACACCTTTTCATCTGAAATTATTGAAATTCAAACTGATTAGGGAGGTGAATTTCGCCCCCTCCCAAAAATATTTCAAAATTTTGGACTCTCTCATCGCATCACATGTCCATATTCTCATTCTCAAAATTGTAGTATTGAATGGCGTCATCATCATATTGTAGAAACCAGACTGTCTTTATTATCTCAGTCTTTGGCTCCTATCAAATATTGGGTTGATGCTTTTCAAAATGCTATGTTTCTTATCAATCGCATGCCAACTCCCATTTTACAACATCACTCTCCTTTTCAAACTCTTTTTCACAAAGTCCCTGATTATTCATCTTTACGTATTTTTGGCTCTGCTTGTTGGTCTAATTTACATCCCTTTAATCATCATAAAATGGACATGCGCTCTAAACTTTGTGTTTTTCTTGGCTACACAGCTGATCACAAAGGGTATAACTATCTTCATCAACCTACTGGTCGCATTTACATTTCACGGGATGTTTACTTTGATGAAAATACGTTTCCCTTCATCTATTTCTTCTACTCCACCACTGCCTAATTTTGGCCCTTTACATAATCTTCATGTTCCCATAATCTCTAAGCTTTCCTCAAACCCATGGCTCGCTGGCCCAACTTTAGCCTCTCCCTCTCCCTTAAACACTTCACCTCTTCATATCTCTCAGACCCAATTTATTCTCTCGACATGCTCCCGAAACTTCTCCCAAGCATCCTGAGTTAGTATCTCCTTCCTCAAACCCTTAATGTTTCTTCTTTGTTACCAGTGCCGCTACCATCATCCACTGACCACGTTACCTCACATTCTCACCCACATCAAAACCCGAGTCACAGAAACCTCCTATCCCAACCTAATACTTCTTCTCACAACCCGGTTCCAAATCTCCCTCTGCATTGTCAACTGGCAATACCCATCCCAGGATCACTCGAGCAAAAGCAAACACTCACTGCCCCTTGTTGCGCTCCGATGGTACTATACTGGCCCTCTCCAAAACCCTCCTCTCATCTTATTGAATCTACATCAATTCCTGAAGAACCCCACACTTACACCGAAGCCTCCAAATTTGCTGATTGGTGTGCTGCCATGGCCAGTGAGTTTGAGGCTCTCCAACACAACCACACATGGATCCTTGTTCCACCTCACCCCACTCAGAATATTCTTGGCTCGAAATGGGTTCTCAAGACTAAGTGACATGTTGATGGCACCCTAGAACGACGTAAAGCTCGTATGGTTGCTAAAGGGTTTCATCAGCAGGCTGGTCTTGATTACTCTAAGAGCTTTAGCCCCATTGTCAAACCTGTCACGATTCAGTTGCTGCTCTCCATTGTTGCTTACGTCACGGTCCTTTGCATCAACTGGATGTTCAGGACGCTTTTCTTCACGGTGATCTAGAGGAAGACATCTTTATGCAGCAGCCAGTAGGGTTTGTAAAATCCTGACTTTCCTCAGCATGTTTGTAAACTAAAAAAATCCAGTTATAGGCTTAAGCAAGCCCGAAGGGCTTGGTTTTCCAAGCTCAGTTTGAAATTAATTGATATGGGTTTCCATGCATCTGTTTCTAATTCATAATTGTTCATATACACTTCAAATTTTGTTTCTATCTATGTGCTTGTTTACGTAGATGATATCATAGTTACTGCTTCTAAGTTTTCTCTCATTTCTGATTTCATCACAACCTTATGTTCTAAATTTCCAGTAAAAGACCTTGAAATGTTACATTACTTCTTAGGAATCCAAGTGTCGAGAACCTCTGCTGGTTTATTTTTGTCACAGTCCCGTTATATTTATGTCCTTCTCTCATGGACTAATATGAAAAATTCTAAACTCATATCTACGCCCATGTCCACCTCCACCAAACTTAGTGCTCTTGATGGGTCTACATTTGAGGACCCCCAACTCTACTGTAGTGTTGTAAGGAGTCTACAGTATCTTTCTTTTACAAGGCCTGATATCTCCTATACTGTGAACAAGGTTTGACAATTTATGCACTGTCCTCATCTCTCTCATTGATGAACTGTTAAACGCATACTTAGGTATCTCTGTTTAACAACTTCCTTTGCCTTACATTGTTCTCTCAATTCATTGCGAAAACTTCATGCCTTCTCTGATGTTGGTTGGGTTGATTGGCCTTATGACCGAAAATCCACTGGTGGTTTTTGTATATTTTTTGGTTCATACTTAATATCATGGGGCTCCAAGAAGCAACCTACAATTGCTCACTCTTCCAAATACTGCATGTGAACTATTATGGTTACAATCCATTCTAAAAGAGCTGGGCATTTTTCTTACTACTCCTCTTACTTTACTATGTGATAACCTTGGTGCTATTTATCTCTCATTGTGTCCTTTGTTCCTAGTCATGATCAGCTTGCTGATATTCTCACCTAGCCCTTATCATCAGCTCACTTCTCCTAGCTGCGATCAAGTCTTACCGTACTTCCTATGTCGCTTGACTCGAGGNTTGCATGTGAACTATTATGGTTACAATCCATTCTAAAAGAGCTGGGCATTTTTCTTACTACTCCTCTTACTTTACTATGTGATAACTTTGGTGCTATTTATCTCTCATTGTGTCCTTTGTTCCTAGTCATGATCAGCTTGCTGATATTCACACCTAGCCCTTATCATCAGCTCACTTCTCCTAGCTGCGATCAAGTCTTACCGTACTTCCTATGTCACTTGACTCGAGGGGGGCTAATAGAGTAAATAATGACTCAACATCAAAGGAATCTTCTCCAACAAACTCGTACAAAGGACATACTGGAATAAGTCTAGAAAATTTTATTGTACATAAATAATTTTCTTTCAGTCTGAAATATAGACTAAATGAAGTTTATAAATATTGCACCATGTTGGTCATATTGTATCAAGGGAATACAAGTTATGAAATGAATTCCATTCAGTCAAAGTTCCTCTCTCTGGCATTTTATCAAATAGATATAATGCAACTCTATTTTTATATTTCTATCACAATGGAATTAATTATGCCACTTTATAACTTTTGAAAAGAAAGACCCGAAACTTATTGACTTCAGCTTTTTTTTTTTTCTTTCTTCTGAATTTCCTTATACTTGGAAAGAATTGCGGACCACGAAAGGATTAGGCATGCATAGGTGTCAAATGCTTCTACAACGGATAGGACTTTTTCTATTTAAATGAAAATGAAAATTTCAAAACCTCTGACCTTTGAAAAGTCCTTATAGAGATTAGTGATCAGTGCATTATGCAAAGTTCAAATCCTTACGCAAAATTCAAATCCTCATGCAAACTTCAAATCGATATGTATATATATATGTGAGAAATTCTATATAGAAGCTTTATACCACATGACACATTCACTTAATCAATATGTGATTTGTCATTTTTGCTCTACTATCCTAATACTTAAATATGTGTATGTTTAAATATATTAGAATGACAAAAATGACAAATTACATGTTGGTTAATTAGAGGTGTGTAGTGTAAGGCTTCATTGTAGCATTTCTATCTTATATATATCTATTTATATATATAAAGAGCCTATCAAACGAATTTTTCTTGTTTTAACGGAATTTTCTAGTTTCAATTAACTTTCCGTTAAGCCTCCGTTTGAATGCATTTCTGTTATTTGTGTCCATTTGTATTCCATTATAATAACTTTAAATCAACAATGAAAACAGTGCAAAAGGAAACAATTGTATTTTCTTATACATTCCGTTTGTGGCTATTTTTGTTGTTTCTGTCGGTTTGTATTCCATTATTAATATCTTTAAATCTGCTAATAAAATAGATTTATTATAATAATAATTCATAGATGCAATTGTCTTTTCTTATTCATTATAATAGCGAAACGTTATAATAATTTACAATTTGAAAAAACACAGCAACAGAATTTAAATAGTGATTTTCCATTATTGTCCTTGTCCAAGCAACTGAATTTGTGAATATATGCATTGGAATGGTAGCTGCAAACAGAGAGAAAATATTTTAGAAATTAGATAACATATTAAATTGCATGCAGTATTAAATCTGTCGAGGCAGATTTTAATCACAAGTAATTTATAATATGCAATATAACTTGTCATTTTTAATAATTTACTTTTTATGTTCGTTTGTCTAGGCAGTGATAAATTTGAAATTTATAATCACATGAGGCAGCCGAATGGCCAGGTAGTGCAGTAGTTAGGTTCAATGTTTGAACACCAAGAGACATTTCGTAGCAACCCTAGAGGCATTGAAAGAAATGAGGTCCAATCCAAACATCTTGGGTCACAAAAATGATGCAATAAAAAAGATTTCAAAACAGCAAGTTAAATAAAATAATTTAAACATAGTGATTAAATGAAAATAAAATAATTAAATCCAACAACACAGTAGTTTTAAAACCCACAAACAACTAATTTAAATTAAAGAACAATTTAAATACAAAACAATATTTAATATTAAGAAAGCATATATATATAATTTTCACAAATTAAAAGTCATAAAAATAAACCAACTAAAAATCCGATGGGTTTACATTTGAGGACCCACAACTCTGCCGTAGTGTTGTAGGGAGTCTACAGTATCTTTCTTTTACAAGGTCTGATATCTCCTATGCTGTGAACAAGGTTTTCCAATTTATGCAGTGTCCTCACCTCTCTCATTGGCAAACTGTTAAATGCATACTTAGGTATCTCCGTTTAACAACTTCCATTGCCTTACATTTTTCTATCAATTCATTGCCAAAACTTCATGCCTTCCCTGATGGTGATTGGGTTGATTGCCCTGATGACCGAAAATCCACTGCTGGTTTTTGTATCTTTTTTCATTCACACTTAATATCATGGGGCTCCAAGAAGCAACCTACAATTGCTTGCTCTTCAACATATGCTGAATACAAGTCAGTAGCAAATACTGCATGTGAACTATTATGTGAACTAAAAGAGCTGGGCATTTTTCTTACTGCTCCTCCTACTTTACTATGTGATAACCTTGGTGCTATTTATCTCTCTGTAAACCCTATTTTGCACTCTAGAACAAAACAAGTGGATTTGGATTATCATTTTGTACGGGACCGTGTGGCAGCCAAGACACTCACTGTGTCCTTTGTTCCTAGTCATGATCAGCTTGCTGATATTTCTCACCAAGCCCTTATCATCAGCTCGCTTCTCCTTGCTACGATCAAGTCGTACCGTACTTCCTATGTTGCTTGACTCGAGGGGGGCTAATAGAGGAAATAATGACTCTACATCAAAGGAATATTTTCCAACAAACTCGTACAGAGGACGTACTGGAATAAGTCTAGAAAATTCTATTGTACAGAAATAATTTTCTTTCCGTCTAAAATATAGACTAAATGAAGTCTATAAATACTACACTATGTTGGTCATATTGTATCAAGGAAATACAAGTTATGAAATGAATTCCATTCAGTCCAAATTCCTCTCTGTGGCATTTTATCAAATAGATATAATGCAACTCTGTTTTCATATTTCTATCACAATGGAATTAATTATGCCAATTTATAACTTTGGAAAAGAAAGACCCGAAACTTACTGACTTAATTTTTTTTTCTTCTGAATTTCCATATACATGGAAAGAATTGCGGACCACAAAAGGATTAGGCATGCATACGTGTCAGATGCATCTACAATGAGCAAGACTTTTTCCATTTATATGAAAATGAAAATTCCAGAACCTCTGACCTTTGAAAAGTCCTTATAGAGATTAATGATCAGTGCATTATGCAAACTTCAAATCCTTATGTAAAATTCAAATCCTCATGCAAACTTCAAATCGATATATATATATATATATATATATATATATGAGAAATTCTATATAGAAGCTTTATACCACATGACACATTCACTTAATCAATATGGGATTTGTTATTTTTGCTCTTCTATCCTAATGCTTAAATATGTGTATGTTTAAATATATTAGAATGACAAAAATGACAAATTACATGTTGGTTGATTAGAGGTGTGTAGTGTATGACTTCATTGTAAGATTTCCATCTTATATATATCTCTTTATATATAGAGAGAGCCTATCAAATGAATTTTTGCTGTTTTAACGGAATTTTCTTGTTTCCATTAACTTTCCGTTAAGCCTTCGTTTTTATCCATTTCTATTATTTGTGTCCATTTTTATTCCATTATAATAATTTTAAATCAAGAATGAAAACAATGCATAGGGATATAATTGTATTTTCCTATACATTCTGTTTGTGGCTATTTTTGTTGTTTCTATCGGTTTGTANTATATCTCTTTATATATAGAGAGAGCCTATCAAATGAATTTTTGTTGTTTTAACGGAATTTTCTTGTTTCCATTAACTTTCCGTTAAGCCTTCGTTTTTATCCATTTCTGTTATTTGTGTCAATTTTTATTCCATTATAATAATTTTAAATCAAGAATGAAAACAATGCATAGGGATATAATTGTATTTTCCTATACATTCTGTTTGTGGCTATTTTTGCTGTTTCTGTCGGTTTGTATTCCATTATTAATATCTTTAAATCTGGTAATAAAACGGATTTTTTATAATAATAAATCATGGATGCAATTGTCTTTTCATAGTCATTATATTAGCAAAACATTATAATAACTTACAATTTGAAAAAACACAACAACTGAATTTAAATAGTGATTTTCCATTACTGTCCTTGTCCAAGCAACTGAATTTGTGAATATATGCATTGTAATGGTAGCTGCAAACAGAGAGAAAAGATTTTTGAAATTAGATAACATATTAAATTGCATGAAGTATTAAATCTGTGGAAGCAGATTTTAATCACATGTAAGTTATAATATGCAGTACAACTTATCATTTTTAATAATATACTTCTCATGTTCGTTTGTCTAGGCGGTGATAAATTCAAAATTTATAATCACATGAGGCAGCCAAATGGCCCAGGTAGTGCAGTAGTCAGGTTTAATGTTTGAACACCAAGAGACATTTCGTAGCAACCCTAGAGGCATTGAACTGTGTTGAAGAAAACCCTTATATTACTTTCAGTGCATTGGTGCTAAGGTTTGAAAAGTGACTTGATACCTTCTATTACCTTCTTTCTCAAATAACCCTTATATTACAAGCAGTGCAGTGATACTACGGTTTCTAGGAAGACTAAAAAGTGAGTATAACTGCCTTCTATGTTTATAGTATAAGCTTATCTATGCAATATATATGTTTGTTCATATTTTTAAGAAATGAACGAAAATGGTACCATGAAACCTAGAAATTCATAAAACTTATTAAAAAACCTATCGGAAAACTCAACTCAATTCAGAAAACTCAATTCAGAAAACTTATTCGTGCAACTGCATATTCAATTTATCTTTCAGTTTCTTCTACACTCTGTTTCTCTCAAATCAGGTGTGTGGAAGCAGTCTAGTGGTCCTAAGGTTTGAAGGAACATTGACAAGGTTAGTCTAATTGCCTTTTGTGTTTTTATAATATATATATATAGGTTATCTATGTTTGTTTTGTGTGTTTATAGTATATATATATAGTCTATCTATGTATTACACACGTCTGTTCATATTTGTTAAAAAATGTAGCAGAAATAATTAGAAAATCAAGTATAAAAATTGAGGAAAAAAAAGGTTAGAAATTACCTGGAGAAGGGGGCCATTCTATAGTGATAGACTATACCCAAACATACCATAGAAGGAAAAACAAAAAAATGAAACAGCAGAAAGCGAAAGCAAAAAAGAAATTTGTAGATCAACGAAAAGGTAATAAAAATAAATAAATAAAACCACTCAAATCTGGACATCATATCTTCAAATACATGTAGATCTGTTCAGCTCTATAGAGAAAAAGAAACTAGAAATAAACCAACTTTAAAAAAAAATAAAACGACTCGGATGTGTACAAAGAAAAAAAATTAAGAGAGAAAAAAATGAACATTAACTCCCTTCTTAAGATCTACAGATTTGTAGGAAAATGAAAGAAAAAAAAAAATAGTCAAATCTAAACACGACCTCTTTGAATATATGAAGATCTGATATTGTTAACAAACCTAATAGGAATAAAAAAAAATTGCAACTCTGAGAAAGAAACAATATTAACATCTCACACAATAGCATCACAGATTTACACGGAGAGGGAGAGAGCAGAGATGGACAGAGAAAGAACATAGTTAGAGGCAATAGAGGTGTGAGTGGGACTTTGTTCATAACAGGCTGTCACCAGCCGTGTATCTCAGTTGTGCATCATGACGATCTGCAATCTAAATTCTAGAAGATCACTAGAAGCTGGCCGGCTTATCAAGTCATGAGTTCGTATAAGCTAAATATGTGCTCCTGACATTCAAGTTTCAATGATTATAAAATATATTATAATATTATTATAAGTAATGGGTAATTATAATGAAGCTCATATGTATATATGTATAATATATATATATATATATATATATAGTTCGATCCATCAAGCATGCAATTAATTTTTGTGATCGAATAGTTTAAAAACTAATGCAATTAACAAACCTAATAGGATTTAAACAGAATTTTTGAACAGAATTTTTTTTTTCTATACATCTTAACAGGAAGGAAAAATGGTCGAGAAGCTACTGTTATTGGAATTGGGGGATAAAAACGTAAAAGCATGAATAAAAAAACAAAAAAGAGAGATAAAACTGTAAAAGCACAACCAAATTATAAAAAAGAACAGGGATAAAACAAAAAAATACCAAAAAAAGAAGGGCAACATTGGAAAATAAACGTGAGATGAAAAACACTATTACTTTTTGCATTGCCACTTTTATATATAAGAAGATATATATTTTTGATAAGTAAAAATTTAAAAATATGGCTTCCTAAGGTCACATGCAAGAAATTAAATACGGAAGCAAACTCACACATTGATGTTTTTACAAATAATTTATGTTCTAATTATTTGTCCCTTGGAAACAATATTTCAATTTTGTTTCGAGAAAGTACCAAAATGATTTCCCTCCCAAGTTTAATATCAAAATAAAACACATTTTGTCTGGTCTGCTGCACCACCTTTTTTACTGCACATTCCAGAATGTTGTAGGGATAGATATTTAGGTATGCAATGATCTATTTTGCTTGTGATGTTTATTTATAGGACTATGTTAAAGCTTCCATTAATGCTCTTCTTTTATAAAATATCACAACGTGTAATTATTTATAAATTATATAAACATTATATCGTTATTTAATTAACCAAAACATTACATTCTTATTAATAAAAAATTAGTTCTCAACAAAAAAAAAAATTAAATATAAACTAAGCCAATGTGCATTACATGTTGTCTTCACCTAGTGTGTGTGTATATATATATATATATATATATATATATATATATATATATATATATATATATATATATATATATATATATATATATATATATATAATTTGAAAAAATGCTTTGAGATGACTTTCTCCTATTTATTTTTTTAAGCATTCTAGAAGCCATAACTCATCATGATTTCAGTAACAATAAGCACAATCATTTTCATAAGAGAAATTTTACTCATCATTTATTTTTTCATCATCCCATAATATTGTATTAAATTATATATTCACAAATAAAGTATAATAAATAGTCCAATCATCTAATGTCAATATATCATGAGATGATGAGAACAAGAATGATAAGTACGTATTACTCTTTTCATAATCATGATTTAAAATAAAAGTATTTTTGCAAGATGATAATATTTTTATAATTATTTTATAAAAATTTCATTTATTTAAAATAAACGTCTGTCAATGTTCTATGTTTTCAAATCGCCATCCAATTTGGATCGACGACTTTTCTTTCTTTTTTTTAAGAAGAAGAAGATCGACGACTTTACTAAGTCCACGAAATTTCTCTTTTTCTATGTATTTATCTTGTTGGAATTAGTGATCTTTCCTGGCCAATCAGCTGGATGCATGATGGAATGGTTTCCTGCAAAGTTAAAAAATATGTTCGTTATATGCAACAGCTGTCATTGTACGTACAGTTTTCACATTAATTTCCAAGTATTCAACAAATTACGTCTATATCTCCTCATAACACTATAAATAAGAAAGCTCGCGTCCTGTTTTTAGAGCAGAAACACAAACAAAAATGAAGCCCATTAGCTCTTCAGTGCTTATTCCATTTGTTATTACACTTCTTTTCTCACTTTTATGGGCAACTTCGGCTCACACTCCTGAAGACTTCCTTCAATGCCTGACCCTTCATGCGGGAAACTCCACCACTTCAATTTCTCAAGTCATTTACACCCCCGCCAATTCCTCATATTCATCTGTATTGGAATTCTCCATACGAAATCTTAGATTCTCAACACCTGCCACCCCGAAACCTCTAGTCGTTATTATGCCATTGCATGTCTCCCAAATTCAAGCAACCATTAAGTGTTCCCAAAAACATGGCATGCAAATAAGAGTTAGAAGCGGTGGTCATGATTTTGAGGGCCTTTCTTATGTTTCTTATGTTCCATTTGTCATAATCGATCTGATAAATCTTCGTTCAATCAATGTTGATGTAGAAAGTGGCACTGCATGGGTTGAAGCCTGTGCCACTATCGGTGAATTATACTATAGGATTGCCGAGAAAAGTAGAAACTTTGGCTTTCCGGCAGGAGTTTGCCCGACTGTGGGTGTTGGTGGACACTTCAGTGGGGGAGGGTACGGCACCATGTTGCGCAAATATGGCATTGCTGCAGATAATATTGTTGACACCCAAATTATTGATGTTAAGGGCAGAATCCTTGACAGAGAATCCATGGGAGAAGATCTATTTTGGGCCATTCGAGGAGGTGGAGGGGCCAGCTTTGGAGTCATTGTTGCATGGAAAATCAAGCTGGTTCATGTTCCATCAACTGTGACTGTATTTACAGTTAAAAGGAACTTGGAACAAAATGCAACCAAGCTTGTTCATCGGTGGCAATATGTTGCAGACAAGCTTGATGAAGACCTATTCATTCTCATCAACTCAAGTGCTGTCAATTCTAGCCAAGAAGGGAGGAGAACAATAGAAGCCTTATTTGTGTCCTTGTATCTCGGAGGGATAGATAATCTCCTTTCATTGATGCAAGAAAGCTTCCCTGAACTGGATTTGGTAAGAGAAGATTGCACTGAAATGAGCTGGATTGAATCTACCCTCTACTTCGCCGGGTTTCCGAGTGGGGAATCCTTGGATGTACTGCTAAGTAGGACTCCTCTAACAAGACCAACTTTTTTCAAAGCAAAATCTGACTATGTGATGGAACCTATTCCAGAAGTTGGCTTGGAAGGGATTTGGGAGAGATTTTACGAAAAAGAGGCCGAGGAAGCAGTTATGGTGATGATTCCGTATGGGGGAAGAATGAGTGAAATCTTAGAATCTGCAATTCCTTTCCCACATAGAGTTGGTAACATCTACAAAATCATAGACGACGTGTTTTGGGAAGAAGAAGGAACTGCGGCATCCAAGAGGCATATAAGTTGGACCAGGAGGCTTTACAGTTACATCGCTGCCTATGTTTCAAAATCTCCAAGAGCTGCATACGTCAACTATAGGGACCTTGACATAGGAACAAATAGTAAGGAAGGCAACACAAGCTATAGACGGGCAAGT
>QEOY01003869.1:11298-40991 GCA_003123805.1 Juglans sigillata
ACTCATTTAGTAAAATATACTTAAATCGATTTTAAAGCATTTAGAATAAAAATAAAATCTTATTATTTATTGATGAAAATAGTTATAACAATTATTACTATATAACTAAAATTTTAGACATTAAATATTATCTATATCAAAATTATAATTTCATGCTAAACATGACCCACATGAAGCATCTCAAATAAATCAAACTCAATATCAAACTATACATCAAATGGAAAGAAAGCATACTGACTTATAAACGAGATGTAGTAATATAAATATATTAAAACAATTTCTTTACTATGCTTTACGATAAAGTATTAAAAGTGGTTTATTTATACTATTGAACAAATCTTCGGTAGGGACAAAAACTAGAAACGAAAATACTTATGAAAATGCGAACAAAATACTTGAGAAATAAAAAACCGTGAGATAAAGTATGGGCTCACCGAGAGAAAAGGCTAGGGATGACGGAAGCGGTGGCTGGCTAGGTTGACGGTGTACGGCGCGGTCGGCACTGAGAGAGAGAGAAAGAGAGAGATGGAACGTCCAGAGAGTAAGAGGGAGAGGGAGTTAAGGACTGTGCAATGGGGGCTGTAGTCCAACCATAGAATCTTGCTTCGTGATCTGCGGTGGCTCCACTAGCGGGTTCACGGTTGGGCTACGGTGCACGAACGGCAAGTGATTGGGAGGCTTGCATGCTCTGTTTTTGGCAAGTGAAAACAGAGGCCTCTTAGCGTGCGATGGTGGCTTGAGTTTCAAGGTGAAGGGTGGCGGCAAAGTGGAGCTCTCGTCGTGAAGTGGTGGCTGGAACTGTGGGAACGTGGGTGTGATATCCCATATGATATGGATAAGGGTAGGTGGTGTATGGGATCCCACATTGCTTGGGAAGGAGAAGTTCTTGCTCTTTATAAGGTTCTAATGGGGCTCCAATTGTATCATTGACTAGTCCTTTTGGAGTATAGGCCATGTGGTTTCTTCCATTGAGGCGTTACAAATGGTATCAGAGCCTATCCCAACCAGAAATGTGGGACTTGAGCCGTGCTACCTATAATGGACAGGCCTGACGAGAACGTCGGGAATTTAAGGGGGGTAGATTGTGATATCCCATATGATATGGATAATGGTAGGTGGTGTATGAGATCCCACATTGCTTGGGAAGGAGAAGTTCTTGCTCTTTATAAGGTTCTAATGGGGCTCTAATTGTATCATTGACTAGTCCTTTTAGAGTATAGGCCATGTGGTTTGGGCCTTCCATTGGGGCGTTACAGTGTGAGTCGAGTATGTGGCTTTTGAGGTCCGTCTTTATGGTAAGAAAACTCCAACACTTTCGGGCTTCTCAAAATTGAAACTCCCTGTAAGAATAAACCTTAACTTTTCTAAGTGTAATGGTTGTGGCTCTCCTTTCTCTTCAGAGTTTCATCTTTTATTTGCTCAAGGCAAATGGTGTTCGGGTCTCTTTCTCCCCTTTGAATAGAAACCCTAGCTTTTCCCAAGTGAGTGCGTGTGTGTGTGGGTGTTCGTGGGCATGTAACACCCTTGAAGTCTGAAACTTTCTTTTTCTTTGACTGTGTGTGTGAGTGTAAGAAACAAGCGAATGGTTCTTACCTCGTGTGCTTCTCCTTCGTAGGTGGTGTTGGTACTCCATGGTGAGTTAGAAAAGGTGGTTGGAGGAAGATGGTTGGCGTGTCGGTAGTGTGTGGTTGGAGAGAAAGTGATGGAAAGTGGGAGAGAATGGTGTAGCCGTGATTCACCAAGAGAAATCTGAAAATGACCAAAGGACTTCCCACATTTGGTTCCCACCTTTTTATAGGCATCTCCCCCCCTTGGAATACCAAAAGCTTTGGTGCATGGATGCCATTGGGCTCCTTCGCCAAAATGTCCCTTCATCTCCCTCATGATGTGATTGTGTTGGAAGACTAAAGGTACTCTTGGACAAGTGGCATGTGGCCCCTCCAATCTGAAACCCTAATTCCCTTCGTGTCATTCTTCATGTGTCTAGGTTCAATGTACTTGGTGGCAAAAAGGTAAATCTCAAAATCCTAAATCAATCTTGAACCATTACATGTGTGCATGTTTGCCATGTGGTAAGTTGGGTGTGTGAGTTCATGTGGCTTGCCGAAAACCCTTTCCCCTCCCCAAGAAAATCTCTTCTCTTCCCTAGGTGAGTAGGTGGCGTGTGCCTCTTGGCTTGCTCTTGTTGTTGTCCCTTGCACTTCCCTTCACAAAAACTCTTCTAGAATCTAGGTGCATGTCTTCCCACGAGTCTCTTCCTCTTCCCAAGCAAAATCTCTTGGAACTCTAAGGCCCTTCCTCCATGCATGACAAGTGTCAACCAAGATGGTTGGCTTGCATGTGAGGTGCGTAATCCCCATGACCAAACCCTAGAAGTCCCTTAGTATTTGTGCCATTTGATTTGTAGTGCTCCTAGGAGCCTCTTTGTCTTCTGAAATCATTACAAACTTCTTGGAACTTGCCAAAATCCCATGGGTGGCGTGTAGGTCTCTTGGGTTCATTGAAACCCTAATCTTCTCTCACTCTCTTTGCCTTCTTTCATGTCTAGATTCAAAGTGACCTAGAAGTGAGTTGTGCATGTGAGACACGTGGCATATGGTTGGTTGGAATAGTGTGTTCCCTATGTGTGGCCAAATCCCTCTCTTTGTCTCATCCATTCAATTCCTTCTAGAACCTCTTTGCATGTTGGACAAATGTCACACTTTGCTACTTCCCTAGGTTTCAATGATGAGCTTCTAGAAAAACAAAACTATCTTCTCATGCCATGTGGCGCCTCCTCTATCCTTAGTGATTAACATTGGGCTTCCAAACCCTAATCCTAGCTTGGTTGGCCGAAATCCACATAGGCCTTTGTTGCCTTTTTCCTCTTCTGTCTCTTATGGGCTCTTATGCTTAAGATTTTATTGTCTAAATAAATAGAACATATCTCAAGGCATTCTTCTAACACCTAGCATGATCCAATATCTAAAATAATATCCAAATAAAAATATGAATGGGGACTTGGCAAAGTCCGGGATGTCACAATTAAGTTGAATTCCTTTCTTTTTGCATCACCTAGTTGTTTTGATTGCTAATGATAATGGATAAAGGAAAAGTAAAACCTACTTTAGTTGAGCCAAACAGGTGTTATAAAGGGCATTAGTTTGTAGATGGTACTGATCAAGTTCATGCAATGGTGCTATTATGTTCGCTACATTACGCATTTTCTGTTTTTTTAGGTTGTGATTGATTGTTTAGAAGTTTGGCAGGTATCATATGGTTTGGACTATAAAGGAAATGTGTGTGGTGACAAGCATGCAAAACCTGGCCTTCGTGAATTGGAGCTTAGATATTGGTTAGTTCCTACTTAGGTTTATCAAAGTGGTTTAAAAAGCAACGAATTTAATTTGGCCAATGCCCATAGTGTATGGATGATGGATTACCCTATCCCCCTTGAAGATCAACTAAGTTGGGTATGCGACTATCCAGAAGGAGATATCCATCTTTCAATGGACCCGAAATACATTGGTACCGTGTAAGGAACTCATAATTTTATTAAGAACTCGAAATATATTGGTCTAAATACTTTAAAAGTCAAAGTCTAGTATTTAATTTGTTTTTCTCTTTAGGGTTAGGGGGAATGAATTACATTTTTTAGAATAGTGGTTATGAGTTGGTGAATGGTAACTAGCAGCTCTGTAATTGCTAACTTTAGTATGGCATCTTTTGTTTGCAGGAACTGCTGTGGGGCTAGAGAATTGGCTCCGTATTACTTTTGATGTTGATCCTTCATTTCTTGAATATATGTTAAGGAGGATGCAATCTTTTTGTCAAAGACATGGAAAACAGTTATGAAAATACAAAATTACCAAAGGTAATGACTCTTGTCAATTGTCATACAAAATATCTTCCAAGTCTCCCTTTTACAAGTACACTCTAATCTATGGATTCATACTCTCATGAAACCAACCAATAAAAGATGCAAGACTACCACAATCAATATATTTTAGCAGCATGAAAGTCATTCCAATACAAAGATGAGATAATGGTCTCTATTGGGGTTGAGCCAACAGAGATAGCAACTACAACATAGGTTATTCTAGTGCTAAAAATTTCACGATATGAATTATTCATATTACACCTAGCAGCCATAATAATGATTCCAAAGACAAACAACAAATTGAGTAGCGATAAACAATGGAAAAAAATTAAACAAAATTCCAAGTGTTAAATATAAGGATTATTGTCATGGAAGCCTCGCAATGCATATCAGTTAGAAACACTTACCCGGTAGGAGCGAGTCCTGGGAGCCCTGGTGGTGGAGGTATGGCGCCAACGACATTTATTGGCAGTTTCAGTGATGGAGATGCAAGGCTTACAATGTTTCAAAGGGGTGGCTTTCCTCTATTTAGGGAGTTTAGCTTTATACACCATTTTCGACTACAAAAGACAACCCCGTCAATAGTGGAGATAGGGGTCGACTATTGCAAACCCATGCGAAGCCAGAGCTTCAATGGTAGAGGCCAATTGACTTCTGAGGTGACGATGCACTACAGGGAGGGTTATAGCTAGGTTTAGGGCAGAGATTTGGTTGGCAATGGCCAGCTTTGGGTAGAGATTTGCACAGCTTCAAGTTGTAGACAACTTCACTTTACCTAGGGTAACGAACGAAATGCTTTTATCAAGAAGTAGATTCAAAACTTTCCTACCACTTGTAGGTCACCATGTTGCGGGAATTTGAAATCTCGAATAAGGGGATCGAGATGGACGAAGGGAAATCTAGACTGAAGTGAAGGAGGGGAACGACATGGATGATTCGAAGGAGGGTGGTTTCTAGATCTAGGATGGTTGTTTTTGAAAGAAGGAGGAAGAGAAGTATTTTAGGGGAAGGAGATCGCAATTATGAAGGGGACAACGTTTGATGAATGGTCTTTTCGGTGAATAGTAGAGTTCAATTGTTGAGAATTCTGAGAATGAGAGGTGTTGCTGTTAACTGAGCATTTGGACACTTTATCTCGTCTCACGGACTGAAAATTTTCGTCTTATTCGTGTCTCATCTCAGGTGTGAAACAAGCCCTAAGCTAAAACCGACTTCATTTATGGTTTGGAAAACCATTTAGGGTTTCAATTGGGTTCCAAGTATTTGGAGTTTCACTAGAGTTGAAACTCTTTTTGGTTTGACAAAAAAATGGATGGTTGGATGGAATAGTGTTTGGTTTAGGTGGCATGATTACAAAGTTTGATTTTTCCTTTCTCTCCTTTACATTTCAATCTTATGGTTTTCTCTTGGGGCCAAGTGTCATACGCTATTCACCAAGTGTGGTTAAGATATTACCAAGTGTCCAAATGAAACTTTTCTAGACTGATTTGAGCATTCCACATTATGATATGAAAATAACTGGATTGCGTGCCACATGGTAATTGAGCTGAGTTATTGCATATTTTATACATCTAGAACCAATATATTTTATTTATTTCATTACATTATCATTGGTTTTAGATGGAAAAATGNAGGGCAGAGATTTGGTTGGCAATGGCCAGCTTTGGGTAGAGATTTGCACAGCTTCAAGTTGTAGACAACTTCACTTTACCTAGGGTAACGAACGAAATGCTTTTATCAAGAAGTAGATTCAAAACTTTCCTACCACTTGTAGGTCACCATGTTGCGGGAATTTCAAATCTCGAATAAGGGGATCGAGATGGACGAAGGGAAATCTAGACTGAAGTGAAGGAGGGGAACGACATGGATGATTCGAAGGAGGGTGGTTTCTAGATCTAGGATGGTTGTTTTTGAAAGAAGGAGGAAGAGAAGTATTTTAGGGGAAGGAGATCGCAATTATGAAGGGGACAACGTTTGATGAATGGTCTTTTCGGTGAATAGTAGAGTTCAATTGTTGAGAATTCTGAGAATGAGAGGTGTTGCTGTTAACTGAGCATTTGGACACTTTATCTCGTCTCACGGACTGAAAATTTTCGTCTTATTCGTGTCTCATCTCAGGTGTGAAACAAGCCCTAAGCTAAAACCGACTTCATTTATGGTTTGGAAAACCATTTAGGGTTTCAATTGGGTTCCAAGTATTTGGAGTTTCACTAGAGTTGAAACTCTTTTTGGTTTGACAAAAAAATGGATGGTTGGATGGAATAGTGTTTGGTTTAGGTGGCATGATTACAAAGTTTGATTTTTCCTTTCTCTCCTTTACATTTCAATCTTATGGTTTTCTCTTGGGGCCAAGTGTCATACGCTATTCACCAAGTGTGGTTAAGATATTACCAAGTGTCCAAATGAAACTTTTCTAGACTGATTTGAGCATTCCACATTATGATATGAAAATAACTGGATTGCGTGCCACATGGTAATTGAGCTGAGTTATTGCATATTTTATACATCTAGAACCAATATATTTTATTTATTTCATTACATTATCATTGGTTTTAGATGGAAAAATGGTTAAGATGCATAAATATGAGTTGTGATTTAAATTGGTTAATAGCATGGCTAATGCTTAATTTTATAACTTATGATTTAGTTGGATAATGTTCATTCACATGCATAACATCTTTTTGATATTCTATTCCTCATTTTTATTTTATTTTATTTATTTTCTAATTTCTATTTTTTTATATAGGTCAAGAAATGAAAAGCATGAAAAAAAGAGAAAAAGAAATCACATTTGCATGCGGGCCCATTTTTCTTTTCGTTTGGGTTTTGACCTAACCCTCATTTTTTGAGTTTGGGGATGACGCGAACGAGAGAGGATTTTATTTTCTTTCTTTTTTGTTTTTGAATAGCTCCCTAGAAACAAATGCACAGAGAAAAAAAGAACGTCCCTGCTTGAAGAACCTCGAGGGGTCCAAATTGCAGCTTGTCCAGCCTGCTACATTGCTTTCCATCTTCATCTCCATTTGGCTTGCTTTTTAATTTAGAATCATTTGATTTTGGATATTTGATTTTCAGTATGTTTAAGTTTAATGTAGTTATTTTTTTTTGCTCTTTTAAGCTTTCGTTTAACAGTGATTACAATTGCTATGGATTGATTTTGAGAATTTGTGATTTGAATACAAGGATGAACCCTAAAATCTTGATTTTGGGACTTTTCAATTTTCAGTTCGTATTTTGTCAATTACTTTCTAATCTAGTTTAATTTTTAGCTTAGTTTTATTAATCTCTTAATTCCATTGCATATTAGATTGATTAAAGTTTAATTAGGACTTAAATAATTTTGGTTTTATTAATTAAGTTTTTGATTAATTGAGATTATTTAGCTTAGTTGGTTTCTTGATTGTTAATCTCAATTTGTTAGTCTTTTACATTTCATTCCGACGCTTACAAAATCTAAAAATATGAATCTAGTCCATGCCTAGTGCCCTTTTTATTCCCGTTGCACTTTTGTATTCATTGCACATACCACCACTTTTATTTTCTATTTGTGAATATTTTCACTATTTTAAACAAGTTTGATTTTAAGTAACGTTTCCTGAGGAGACGATCTATGAATTTATTCCTAACTATCACGCGAAATCCTCCTGCACTTGGGACAACCTTTGTGCTGCTCATTTTTGAGTGAGTCAAGTTTTTGGCGCCGTTGCTGGGGAATAATTGTTTGATGTAAATTTAGACTCATTATTTTTATTTTTATTTTTATCTCAAATGTTGCTTTCAACCTACTACTTAGTCACTTGAACCTTACTTATGTTATTTGGATTGATGTTTCATGTCATGGGTGAGAGGAAATTCAAATAGGTTGGTTAGAATTACATCGAGCACTGAGAATATACACAGCCTAGAGATAGATAGCTCTTCTATTTTTTCTACAGATGAGGACATTGAAATTGAACACACCATGGCTGCACCTGAACCACACACTCTTAGGGATTATTTGCAGCCCACTCGCACCACTACACCGTCATGCATTATTTTATTTGATAATGCACCTAATTTTTGTATTAAGCATGGCATGATGTCAGTGATACCTCAGTTCCACGGGATGGATTCTAAGAGTCCTTATTAGCACCTGACATATTTTGAGTTGGCATGTACTACTTTTATCAATAGAGCCACTACAGATGAATTTATTAGCCTTTGTTTATTTCCTTTCTCTTTAAGGGATAAAGCAAAGATTTCGTTTAATTCTTTGAAGCCTAATTCTATCTCTAGTTGGTTTGATATGCAACGTAAGTTCTTACAAAATTTTTTTCCTTTTTAGAGAACTCAGTATTTACAAGAGCAAATCAACCAGTTCAATCAGAAATTTGACGAGACTTTCCAGGCCAGCTGGGAAAGGTTTAAGGATTTGGTGAATATCTGTCCACATCATGGTTTTGAATCCTAGAGGCTGGTGAATTATTTTTACACTGGTCTCACACCAGAATGCAAGCAGTTTGTTTAGACCATGTGCAATGGAGAATTCTTTAGCAAGGAACCTGGTGAAGCATTGCCATTTTTTGACTATCTTGCTGAAAGTGCACAACAATGGAACACTCGGACTGATCTACTTTCATTGACAGCATAACCACTGAGGGCAATTGCTGATGGGGGCCAATTGCTGATGGGGGCATATATGAGCTTAAGGAGGACACTGATGTTCAAGCCTGAATAGCTACATTGACTAGAAGATTAGAGGTCTTGGAGATGGAAAAAGTGAAGGTCGTGAAAGCAGTAGAGGCATGTTCTTTATGTGCTGATTCAAACCACAAGACCCAAGACTACCCAATTATGCCAATATTTCAAGAGAATGGGTATGAGTAGATACAATCAACGAACTGGGTTAACATAGCACCAAATCAACCTTTCTCCAATACATATAATCCAGGGTGGAGGAATCACCCAAATTTCTCATGGAGGAATGATCAGCCTTGCTGGTCTCCACCACCTTCTTAGCAGCCATTTCATCAGGCTGCTCCTCAGTACCAGTATCAGCCATATCAGAGTTCTTAGAGCTATCCTTTTGTAGTACCTCTAGGATTTCAGCCTCATGTAATTGCACAGAGTTCTTAGCCTCAATCATCTGCGAATAAGTCTCTAGATGACAATATGGTACATATGGCCAATACACTTCAGCAATTCATGCAGATTCAGGCCACCACAAACAATTAGAACACTGAGGCCATAAATGACTTGCGGGGCAGCATCAATAAGATGAGTATGGCATTGAGCACTCTAGTGAGAGGAAAATTTCTAGCACAGCCTCAACCTAATCCTCAAGTATACCGGCAACAACCATAACAGGTACATAATGTCTTAGGGAATGTTATTGAGATAGCGAAGGCCATTCTTATTTTGAAAAGTGGAAAAGAAGTTCCCCAAGATGACCATTGACAGACAAGTAGTTGCTCCTACACCTGAAGATGTAACAAATACTGATGAAGCTGAAAAGGAACCAGAGGTAGTGAGACCAGAGTCGAAGAAGCCTGTGAGTGCAGATGCTAAAACTAGTAGGGGGTACCAACCTGTGGTTCCCTATACTCAGAGATTGACAGCTGGCCAAAAGAACAAATATCGCACTGAGATTTAGGAGATCTTCAAGCAAGTAAAGATTAATATTCCACTTTTAGATGCCATACAACAAGTTCTTTCATATATTTAGGACATGGATTACAAAGTTTCTCATATATTTAGGGAAGGAAATGCTGTTGCTGATTGGCTTGCTCGGTGGGGGCAAGAGAGGGTGATGCGGAATGGCGGAATACGTCGGATGTTCCTGCGATGCTACAGGGTTTAATTAGGATGGACAAATGGGGCATTGCTTCCATTCGGTGCAAGTCGCGTGAGGTGAGGTATTAATTCTCTACAGGATGCTGTGTGGATTGAAGACGTCTTTTTGATGCAGTGTCTAGCTGGGAAGGGGGTAGCAGAAATCTCCTTCTCGTCCTTTGCGCGTCGAAGTATTTGTTGATTGGGTTGTAATTTTTGTGTTATTCTTTAGGCCTGTTTAGATGTTTTTCTTGGTTATTTGGTTAATTGTTATGTAATTATTGGTTGGGCTTGTAAGTTTTTTTCTTGATAATTGTAACCACGGTTTTCCTCTGCCACAAGTGAGGGATCATTAATAAATTCGGGCAGGGGTCACTCTTGGACATGTGATTCCTTCTCTTTAATAAAAAAAAAATATATAGCCTCAAATATACTAAGATCACATGGTAAAGTATAGAGAAATTTATAAAATAATAGTATATAAGTAATCTATACTCTATATATATATATGTTGTATAGTATCATATATGCCTTATATAGTAAAGTATAATGGAATATATAGTATGATATATATTAGTTAAGTATAAACTCATACCATATAGTACTATATGTTATCATATATATTACAATCTCATATATAACACTTTAATAGTAAAGTATTATGATATATTACTATTATACTATAATAAAATATATATATATATAAGTTATTATATTTTCATTTAAATTATTATACTATAACGCCCCGACCCCACACGGGTCGGAGAGTAGAGTCAACCTGCCTTTAACTTATTTGTAGATTTGAGCCAATATGAGATGATCCCATTACATAGGGAAGATATTGAGGCTGAAATAGTTGATGCGACAGTTGATCAAAGTGTTGACTCATCTGAAGTATCTACAGATTATGAAAGCGAATCTGTAGATGAAATTGATACAGATGATTAATCGATTTTGTGTTCACATTATACAATATCTCGTAATTATGCCACCAAAGAGGAAGGAAGTTCACATCTCATCTCCACCTCTTCCTAGCTCTCCGTCTGACTCACCATTAGAGACTGACTCTACGGAATAAGGTAAATAGCTAATACTCATTTTTTTAATTAAGATATATGATAATTTATACAAAGTAAATAACTAATACTATTTTATAGAGATAACAGTACAATCTCATCACGGACGAGACACTACTAGAGGCGTGATGTTGGAGAAATATCGTAAAGGAGGTAAGATTAAGGTTAACATTCTTGACGAGCATACTGGCGGTGAGGGACAACAAGCAGCTTGGCGTGCTTCGCATGTGGGTGCTCTTACACGGACTTATGCACCTCTGGCTATGAGTTCATGGCATAAAGTCTCACAAGATATGAAAGAGCTTATAAAGAAGTGTTGTTTGGTACATAATATTTAAATAATAAATTTTTATTGATATTATTTATATTCTAAATGATAATATCTTTGTGTATATACTTTTGCAAAAATTATTTTGAACTAAATTTTAGTCGAAAAGAGGAGCGTAGGACAGTCGAAAAGTTGATGTGTAATGCATTCCGCAAGTATAAGGCGAGATGTCACAAGTATTACAAGAAGTACGAGAATAAGGAAGATGCACGCCAGGATCCTTTTTAGGATGTTCGACCTAAACAATGGGGAAAACTTTACGACATGTTTGAGGATCCATCATATAAGGTAAATTAAATAAATTCTTTATGTGTCATATTTGTAGTTTTTCACTTACTAACTTTTACAACTTCTATGCAGGAGCGAAGTTCTATAAACAAAACGAATATATCAAAATTAAAGATTCATCATCATGCAAGCTCAAGATCTTTCCATCGACTCTCTCAGAAATTGGTTGTAACACTCGAACCGTGTCAAACTCAATTTTTTTTTTTTTATATTTATAACTATATTTATATTTTTTTTCACACGTTAATTTCTTTCCCGCATGTTTATTTATTTATTTCTAATTCCGTCTATTTTTTTTAAAATCCCGTAGGGTTTCCTCTCGTCCACTCCTTGCACACACACACGATCATGTACACACGTCTTTTTTTTCAGCACTCTCCACACGCACGTCTCTCTCGTATCTCTAGGGTTTTTGCATCATATATACTCACACTTTGGTCTTAGAGAAACTGCTCTGTTACGTTCACTGCCCCCATACGAAGTCGACGCAAACCACGCTTAACTCCCTCTCGTTCACTGCCTCTCCGCATTCTCGGCTCTATGCTCGTCGACTTTGCCACCTTAAAACCTCCACCACAAACCACCAACATCGAAAGATAACCCACTTTGGAAATCTCCACCACGCACGGCCAGCAGAGGGAAGTCATCATCAAGAGTCACCCTCTGCGCGTAAANCATGGATGACTTTTCAGTTTTTGATAAATCTTTTGATAGTTGTTTGCATAATCTGGCACGTATTCTCCAGAGATGTGAGGAAAAAAATCTTTTACTTAATTGAGAGAAATGCCAATTTATGGTTACTCAGAGCATTGTCTTGGGACATATTGTTTCTTCTGAAGGTATAAAGGTCGACAAGGCAAAAATTGAATTAATATCTAAACTTCCTATCCCTAGGACGGTTAAGGATATTTGTTCTTTTCTTGGCCGTGTTGTCTTTTATAGGCATTTTATTCAAGGGTTCGGTTCTATAGCAAAACCTTTGTGCACTCTTTTACAAAATGATATTAAATTTGTTTGGACTGATGAGTGCCAAAAAGCTTTTGATACCCTTAAAGAATCACTTACCACCGCCCCCATTATGCAACCCCCGCAGTGGGACATTCCCTTTGAAATTATGACTGATGTAAGTGATTTTGCGTTGGGTGCTGTTTTGGGGTAGTGTGTGGATAATAGACCTTTTGTGATTTATTATGCCAGTAGAACCTTGAATGATGCCCAGAAAAATTACACCAATACTAAAAAAGAATTGCTTGCAGTGGTTTTTTCACTCGATAAATTTCAAGCTTACATTCTTGTTCTCCTGTTACCATTTTCACTGACCACTCTACTTTGAAGTATTTGTTGACTAAGAAAGATGCCAAACCACACTTAATTCACTATATTTTATTACTTTAAGTGTTCAATGTCAACATTATGGACAAGAAAGGAGTTGAAAACGTGGTAGTTGACCACCTCTCTAGATTGCCATCATCCTCCTGTTCAAATGTTAGCCTTCCTCTTGATGATAGTTTTCCGGATGAGCAACTCTTTGTGATTCATAGATCTCCGTGGTATGCTGACATAGTCAACCATCTGGTGACTAAGCGAATGCCTTCTGAATAGTCCACCCAAGATAGGCGTCGATTTCTCTCTTAGGTACGCCACTTTTACTTTGATGATCCATACCTTTTCAAATATCGTTCGGACCAATTGATTTGAAGATGCATTCCTGATGATGAGCTTTCTTCTGTGTTGAGATTTTGTCATATGAGTGCATGTGGTGGTAATTTTTCAGCAAAGAAAATAGTCGTTAAAATTTTGCAAAGCATTTTTTACTGGCCTTCTATGTTTAAATATGCTTATAATTTTTGTAAGGCTTGTGAGCCTTGTAAAAAATTGGGACCCATTAGCAAAAGAGACATGATGTCTCTCTCCTATTCTTATTTTAGAAATTTTTGACTGTTGGGGAATAGACTTAATGAGACATTTTCCGGTTTCCTTTGGAAACACATTTCAAAACGGGTGGAGGCTCTTGCTTGCAAAAGAAATGACTATCGTGTTGTCCTAAAATTTTTGCAATCACTGTTTGCTCACTTTGGCATGCCCAAAGTTATCATTAGTGATGGGGTTCTCATTTTTGCAACAAACCATTTTCTACACTTATGAAGAAATATGGTATCACACACCNATATTATTTATATTCTAAATGATAATATCTTTGTGTATATACTTTTGCAAAAATTATTTTGAACTAAATTTTAGTCGAAGAGAGGAGCGTAGGACAGTCGAAAAGTTGATGTGTAATGCATTCCGCAAGTATAAGGCGAGATGTCACAAGTATTACAAGAAGTACGAGAATAAGGAAGATGCACGCCAGGATCCTTTTTAGGATGTTCGACCTAAACAATGGGGAAAACTTTACGACATGTTTGAGGATCCATCATATAAGGTAAATTAAATAAATTCTTTATGTGTCATATTTGTAGTTTTTCACTTACTAACTTTTACAACTTCTATGCAGGAACGAAGTTCTATAAACAAAACGAATATATCAAAATTAAAGATTCATCATCATGCAAGCTCAAGATCTTTCCATCGACTCTCTCAGAAATTGGTTGTAACACTCGAACCGTGTCAAACTCATTTTATTTTTTTTTATATTTATAACTATATTTATATTTTTTTTCACACGTTAATTTCTTTCCCGCATGTTTATTTATTTATTTCTAATTCCGTCTATTTTTTTTAAAATCCCGTAGGGTTTCCTCTCGTCCACTCCTTGCACACACACACGATCATGTACACACGTCTTTTTTTTCAGCACTCTCCACACGCACGTCTCTCTCGTATCTCTAGGGTTTTTGCATCATATATACTCACACTTTGGTCTTAGAGAAACTGCTCTGTTACGTTCACTGCCCCCATACGAAGTCGACGCAAACCACGCTTAACTCCCTCTCGTTCACTGCCTCTCCGCATTCTCGGCTCTATGCTCGTCGACTTTGCCACCTTAAAACCTCCACCACAAACCACCAACATCGAAAGATAACCCACTTTGGAAATCTCCACCACGCACGGCCAGCAGAGGGAAGTCATCATCAAGAGTCACCCTCTGCGCGTAAATGCCTCACGCCGTTGCCCTGCCACTTGAAGTCATTGCCCAGCAATTCCTCCTCTTTGCAAATAGCACACCCCTTCTCAGCCACCGTGGTACACCTCACCACCGTGCCCAGCCACACGGAGCTATAGCCCAACGCCCCGTAGCTGCTACTGCAAGCCTCGAACTGCTCTGTTTTGGTATCCAAAAACAATGCATATTTAGCCACCTTGAGCCGCTGAAATCACCCTCCACCGAAAGCTCCTCCGCGCTGTGCCCCCACAGAAACTTCCAAGGAGGACGTCTCATCACCCCAGTCCACCACAAGCCGCCTCAAGTTTCCCTGATAAGCTCACGCCATTTCTTGTTGGTGTCTCCGTTCTCTCGGTCTCTCCCTCTTTCTCTCATCGTGTGCCTCTTCTGCTCGTCGTCCTCTCTTCCTCTCTCAGCCAGTGACCAGGCGCCACCCCACATCTTCCGTAGTCTACCGCTAGCTCCACGCCGTCGTGCTGCCATCTCTCTGTAAGTGCTGCCGTTGCACTGTTGTTGAGTTTTCTTATTTCTGTTCTCTAGTAGTTCATTACAAGATGTGCGTATATATATATATATATGTATATGTATTTTTACGTGAACTATAGTAGGATGTATTATTACCTTTTTACCCCTTAAAGCATACGTCTAGATTTATTGTTTCGGGTGTTTAATTTTATGAGTTTATATTATGTACTTTGGACTTTGAAATCATGGGTATATAACATGGATTGCATGTGATTTTTATTTTTAGACTTAGGCACATGTGGGTTTATTTTGTTAAGTTGTTTTTGTAAAAAATTGATTTTTTTAACGAAATATTTTTTATGAAAATAATGATGAATTCTTGAAGTGATTGGTAAGTGCAAAATCTTATTTTAAATCCTTTTAAAAGAATATTTTTGATTTAAAGAAAAGTATGATCATCTACTTATAATGATTTCAATATAGTTACGCTATTTTAGTTTTATAAATTATAGTAAGATCTCAATTGTAAATAAATTGAAATTTAATGTTTTAGTTAGAGTTATTATGTTGGATATTGATGAGTTAGAAAGTGATGTTGGTATTTTAGGAATAATGAGAATTTAGGTTTTTGAGGAATTAAAGTAGGTTATTTTAGCATCTTAGGCTTAAATATTGAGATACGTGTTCGATTGAAAATTTATGAAAATTATGTGATTGTGTTATAGGTGAAGATTAATATTTGTTCAGCATTTTTGAGAAAATTTTGAAAAAGTTAAGAAGTCCAGGTAAGTGGGGTTCCTATACTAGACTTTGCATAAAAATAAAATGAGCTAAGGTTATTTTTGGAAAATATACATGTTTGATGTCGAAAAGAAATTTGAACTATCTCAGTTAATTGTTCTGCATTACTCATAAGATTCTGTTTAAGAATAAATTATTTTCTGTCATGACTGGTGTAGACATGAGCTTATTTTTCACATTCTGTTTCTGAACTTTGAAAAGAGAGCGAATATGAAATTTTGTGCATAAATTATGATGTGATATGATTTTATTCTGTTCTAAAGATTTTCTGTACTCTGATATGATCTGATGTGATTTCTGAAAACCTCTAGCATAACATTCTGTTTCCGTTTCTGTTCCGTTCTGACCTTACCACGGGTGTAAAACTGTGGCCTCTGTTCAGGTTGGTACCAACTTTTTTGTTTTTGATGTACTCACTTTGGAAACAAAGTGGTTTTCTACATGGTCTTTCCTATGTGCACACTTGGGACTCCGAGAATGAATAAGGGTAAGATTCACATTCTGTTTCTGCTCGGTTAGCTACCGGGGTTTGCACAACTCTACCACAGGGGTTAAATATGGTATTTGTTCTGATATGATAAGATAAGGTGTGATGTTTCAGTTTAAGCTATGCCAAAGGGATTTTGATGATGAATATTTTTGAACTTTCGCTCNACTATGTACTTCAACTACTGGTATTTGGCACTTTTGTAAAATATCAATATGACCACAAGTGAGTCTTTTCTTCCTCTTCATTTTAGTAGATATGTTTCTGAACCAAAAGATAATCTGCTCCCAACAAGCTTGAATCGACGTGTCTTTATCCTCCATGCCCAACCTACATCAATGCATCCACAGTGACCATACGTTGAAGACAGGTGTGATCCCCCTTAGGTGTTCCAATTGCGATGAGCGTTTACCTTTAGAAACCCAAGTCCACAATCGATCCCTCCAATTTTGTTGCTATTCGTACTCGACCTCCAGCATCTCTGAAGCTTTCCTCCACAGCTTCTGTGCAAAATCCCTTTCTCCTAGCAAATGGTCTATTGTTTCAATCTTAGGCTGCTCACAGCATACACACGAGGAGCATAAGGGATATTCCCATATGCTGAACATTTGTGTCCACACTCAACGCCCTTTGTAAACCTTTCCAGCATATAAAGGACACTCTAAGTGGAATGACAGGATCCCAAACAAACTTTTTCCACTTGACTTCCTCATTCTTTGATCGGCACACCTCCCATTCAGATTTCACAGTTACCTTTGTTCCCTTCANGGGATCCCAAACAAACTTTTTCCACTTGACTTCCTCATTCTTTGATCGGCACACCTCCCATTCAGATTTCACAGTTACCTTTGTTCCCTTCAACAGCTTCCAACACACCCTGTGATCTATCTCCATCTTAACCAGATTCACCATCAAGCTAATATACTGAGCCTTATCTCTTCCTATCAACGCCGAGATTACCTCTTATTTCCACTTTGAACCATTAAGCACATCTCGTGTCATCAAGTTAGGTTGATTAATATTACTTATTAGATTGCCTAGAATGCCAAGACCAAACAAGTTTTCCCCCAGAAAGGGATTTGTGCTTTATTAATCTGCCAACTTGATTGCTCAATAATGACCGAAAAACAGGATGATATTGACTTCCATACAGGGGAGGCATTCCATGGAACCATTCCTTGAAAAGGGTAATACTTTTTACAATATTTTTCTCTCATAACTTTTGCCCAAATAGAATTACCATATAAAACACTCCAAGCTAGCTTCACTCGAACTACCTTCTGAACCTCCCATAAATCACGGATGCCTAACCCTCCCTCATAAACCAGTTTAGCAACCTTTTGCTAAGACACCCAATGCTTTTTACGATCCTCTTTCGTTCCTCCCCATAAGAAACTAGCAAAGATAGAGTTAAGCTTCCTGATGACCATCTTCGGAACATCCATCACTGACATAAGATGAACAGGTAAGCTGGATAGCACATGTCGAAGCATGATAATGCGTCCCCTGGCCGATAAGAGCATACCTTTCTAGCCATCTAGCTTTGCTCGTACTTTCTTTAACAAATCCTCAAAACAACGTACTCCAATCACTGAAGGGGCTATAGGAATACCCAGATATTTACAAGGAAATTTTCCAAGACCATAACCGGTTATCCTTTGTAGTTTTTTTTTCCTTGTATGAGAAATATACTTAGAAAAGTAAATAGCCGACTTAGAGCATTGGCAATGGACTAGCCAAATGCCAATGCAAGTCCAAACTTTAGCTAGATGTGAGAAAAAGCCTCCACATTGGACTAGCCAATGGTCCAAAGCTTAAGACTTGATGAATAGTAAATCCTAAGTCCTCTCCAAATATGGCTAGCTACTATTCACAATGGAAAGTAATATTTAATTATTTAATCACTTCCCTCTCTCTTTGAATGGTAAAACATGCATGGCATGCACATTATTTCTATTGATTGATAGAGTAGACACATTATTTCTACAAAACATGAAGATCTAAAAAATATATAAATTGTATTTGCAAAAAAAAAAATATTATTATTATTATATTATTATTTTAACTTTATAATGGCTAGTCCAATGTGGACTCACCTAGTCAAAAATTGATATTATAGCCAAAAATTAAGATTTTAGCTAAATTTTAGACTTGGCAATGGCTAGACCATTGCCAATGCTCTTATCCGTATTTACCTTTTGTCCAGGCCACTTGGAATAACGTTCAATAATTTTCATGAGCCCTTTCACCGATTTTTGATCCCCATTTAGAAAGAAAACGACATCATCTGCATAAAGTAAATGGGATACATGTGTACTCACTCTAGGAATTGGAAGAGGTTTAATTCTCTGAAGATCCATTGCCTACTTAAGCATCCTTGTAAACACTTCCTCTACTAGAATGAACAAATAAACTCCTCTAGAAGACTGGAAATACCCTTGATATGTTCCATTAAGCATCACGGAAAAAATTCAATTCTGAACACAATTTTTTAGAAGGGCAATAAACTTATCGAAAAAACCATAAGCATATAAAGCCTCCCATAGAAAACTCCACTCCAACCTATCGTATGCCTTCATCATATCCAGTTTTAACATAATATTTCCACCCCTAGTCTTTATGTTAAGGCTACGCAGTATTTCCTGAGCCAACAAAGCATTCTAAAAAATGCTTTGGCTTTTAACAAATGCACCTTGTTCTTCTAAAATAATGCTAGGTAATAAAGGCCGAATTCTTCCAACTAAAATTTTTGAGAAACACTTATAAATAACCGAGCATAAACTAATTGGGCAGAAATTAGTGAAACTATCTGGACGGTTTGTTTTAGGGATAAGCACCAAGAAAGTGGAAGTATAGTACGGACCCAAAGGGACTCCTGTAAAAACTTTTGTGGCTGCTTTAAGCACATCCATCCCCACAATGTCCCAGCAAGAAATAAAAAAACTAGCCCTAAAACCGTCAGGCCCCGGACTACTGTCCTCCTGAATTGACTTCATTGCTGCTAAAGTTTCCTCCATAGAAGGTAACTTGACAAGATCGACGTTCTCCTCCTCTGATGCAGTCGGTTGAACCAACTTGCATATGTCTTCTTGTGCACTGTTATGCTCCTCAGACTGCAGAAGCTTCTGGAAAACTGTCACTGCACCATCATGCATGACAATTGGGGTCCGAAGCACCTGGCCACCCGGCAGCTCCATATGTCGAACCCACGCCTTCCGTCTATGCTCTCTGAAAACACCATGAAACAATTTGGTATTCGCATCTCCTTCTTTAATCCATTTCACTTTAGCCTTTTGAGCCATGAAAATTTCTTCTCTATGAAGCCACTCATGCAACCCCTTTCGAGCTTCCTGTAAAAGTGTCTCATCCTCTACTTTACCCATCTCAAGAACCTTCCCTTCCAGTTGAATAATCTCATCTTCCCAACGTGAAATGTTAGCAAAAATATTCCCGAAGGACGTGCGATTCCACTCCTTTAAAGAATGCTTCAGATGTTTCAACTTAGCTGCCAGATTCAGAAGTCCATCAAATTTTGTCAGCTCCTCCCAACTCTTGACAACCACATCTCGGAACTGAGCATGTGTAGTCCACATACGTTGAAAAAAGAAGGGCCTTGGACCATAAAACTGACTAGCATGTGAAGTCTTTACGTGCAATGGACAATGGTCCTAGGTGCTAATGGCCAACGTAAGTACTTTCGCAGATGGGAAACTCCGTAAAAATTCCTGATTAACCATTATCCGATCCAACTTTTCCCATATACGGCCACGCCCTTCTTGCCCATTACACCATGAATATTTTGATCCTTCTTCTTGTGGCTCCATGAGACCACAATTTATTATGCAGTGAAATCATCTTTAACAACCTGAGGTTTTAAGAGACCTCTAATTTTCTCATGATCATCTCGGATGACATTAAAATCCCCTCAGCCAACCAGGGAATATCCTGTCTTTGAAGCTTCTCCAATTCTTGCCAAAGATGAACCCTCCTAAGTTGAAAATAGCTCGCATATATAAACGATAATAGCATCTCTTCCTCACCTTTTTTTATATATATTGGAAATCTGCTGCTTTGTGCTAAACACCAATTGCATAGATACACCCTTCTGCCAAAACACCCATATTTTGCCTTCCTGTTGTTGATTGGTCATGAAGCTTGCAAAATTCAACTTCCTTGCCCATTTCTGAATACGACATTCCGCAGCAAACGGTTCCAAAATAGCCAACACATTAGGATGTGTCTCACAAATATGCTTATGTAATTGAAATAATGAACTACCCATCCCCCGAACATTCGACACCAAAATGTTTTCTAACATATCAATCATGTTTGGATGACCGATTAATCATACTCGGAGAAGCAATAGTAACTCTTTTCTTCTTCTTCAACTTAACAACTGGCGCCTCAATTTCCTGGTCCAGCTCCACTGCTATTTCCTCTCTACTTTTTACTCCTTCAGGGCCATTTCCTTCCTGGTGTACACTTTGTACCTCCGTTTTGACGTTGAAATTAATGTCTGCTTCCTCTTCAATTATCATATCCTGTATGATGTTTTCAACGTCTAGCTTCTTTGTCATTCCCTCCTTTACTCGGCATAAGTCTAATAATTCTTTAGCTAAATCCTCCCCTACACCCTAGATACTTCCATGTTGAACATGCATTTTTGGTATAAGAGTAGAACCCAGTAGAACCCTCCTCTGTTAAGCACACATGCTCCCCTGTTTGCTCATTGATACCCATGACACTCTTCATACCAAGGTCATCATCTACCACCAGATATGCTATTCTTTCTAATTCAGCGTTAACAATTTCTTCCAGCATTAACGATGTTTCTTCTTGGATTTTATCAACCCTTTGTGTTTCCTTCAGGGAATCAATTGTGTTTACCAAACTCGGAACCCCTTCCGCATTCATTTCCCTGTCACTCAGCTCCTTCCCTCCTCCTTCAATGCATAAACATGTTTCGCCATCCTGCTGTATTACATTTTGTCATCCACCGCTAAGGACGATACCATCACCCCATCCTATCTCACGTACAAAATCGATTGTTCGATTCTAGTTTCCTCCTTTTGCTGATCTTGCACTAGGTTCGTCTTATGCACTGATTTCCACACCTGTTTATACCTCTCAGATCTCGTCAATTCCACTTTAGACTGAGGCACACTTTTTTTCTACTTTCCAGCATGCAACTTTTCCCTTCTATATGTATTCTTCGAATGACCTTGTACACGACACGTTGAACAAAATGCTGGTAAAGTTTCGAATACCACTTCTTGAAAATGACTTCCCATTTTATTAGGAGGACCAATCCAAAAGTAGCTCCTATGATCTTTCAAAACGTCCATCTCCACACACATTCTTGTACCCTCTGGCCTTGAAACGCAGGCTGTTGCATTATCTCTTCTCAGATATCTCCCATAAGACCCTGCAAAAATCTTTAACGTTGACTCATGGAAAAAATGTGGCTGTAACCCTAGTAGGACTATCCACACCGAAGCCAACGCTGATTCCTCATATTCATTGAATGAAGGAGTCTAGTGGAAGATTTTATATGGAACATTTACAATATCCATGACTTCCATGGACATGGCCGTGACAAAATCTGCTTCATTAGTCAGCCGCACCAAAACATTGCAAGCCCTCCTCATGGCACCAACAATCGGCATAGAGGTTAATCCCCAACGGTTTTTAATGTACCCCCGAATGCATCCAGAGAAGGACAACGACGTTGGAATGATAAAACTATAGAAAACCAAAATGGCGCCGCCGTTTGATTGATCTCCTCTTTGTTGAAAATGAAACACAACTCCCCCTTAATCAGCTTTGCCTCTTGCATAGGAACCACTACCTCTGGCATAGGTATTGGACGATCCGAAACAATGTCTGCAAGCGTCCTCGCCGTAATAAGCAAGGACCCAGAAACAGCCATCGCGGCCAGGCGATGACCAATACTACACCAACCCTAGTAAACCACAAAAACCTAATTTTTTTTCTCTCTCCGAGAGAGACTTAACTACTCATTTTGACAAAAACACATTTTTGAATAGCTATTGTGAAGAAATCAAAATTCGTTTTATTGTGCCATAAAAATTCTAAATATTCATTTGAGACTATTAGCATAGACCATATCTCATTTTCACATTCCTAAGTATCTCAAGTAAATAAAATTGCATTTTTGACATATAAGTGGGCTAGAAATTGATGATGCTGACATATTCAATCCTACGCAATTGCTCGATTCGTGAGACATTTTTGGAGTTTTCACGATGATCCTAAAGCCTAAATAAATTCATCCACTGAATTTTTGGTGGGCAGTTACAAGGGCCCCACTAGCACAAGGGGACAGACCACCAATGGGGTTGAGTGGAAAGACAGACGAGGAATACTCCATTGGTTTGGTTAAGAAAAATTTTGCGAGCAAATACCTTGTAGATAAGCTGGTAGATATTTCCTAGAGCAAGGTGGAGATGAGAGTCTTGCCCCATGGTAAGTGAGTTGGATCTGCTAGAAGGATTATAATTCAGGAAGTCATATCATTTGAACCCATAGGTATGGCCCGCCGACACATGGAAGACCCTCATTCAAGGATGAATTGAGGAGTTGGTAGACCAGAGGGAAGTGTAGACCATGCCTTGGGATAGTCCTGCCCTATAAAAAGGGATTTGGACTTGGGACAAAATGTCACATTTAAGATTTTAGATACCTAAGACCTCATGGAGCCAAAGTCCTCAGAGGAAGTAAGGAAGGAGCGACACAGCTGAGTAGCGAGCCCAACACTCCAAGGTATGTTAGTTGCCAAGATAGGACTAGGGAATGTGGGGTGAATGTTGTATTGAACAGGCCTTTTTATTTTTTGTAACCTTCTCCTATTTGAATATGAATAAATTTGTTTTAGATCATTAGTTTGATCTTATGTTCATTTCTTATTTTCTGAAACTTTTTGAATGTGTTTGTTGTTTTTCATTGATTCCTAACCCTAGTGTGAATATTTATATCTCTGTGTGAGTAATCATGTGTGTGACGCCCGCAAATTCCGCTTGGGATCGGACGGACATTTGAAGCGTCGAGACATGCAACACAAGNAATCGTGTGTATCGTGTGTCAATAATCATGGGACAGGACATAGTTCCCCTAGCCCATTCCTGAGAGACGTCACCACGAGCTTCAAACGGATAGAGGGATTCCCTGGGAGTGATTGAGGTGGGATAGTATCGTGTTGGCCTCACCTGATAGTTGGGATGTAGAATCCCCAGGCGTATCACATGTTAGTGTCTTCGATTTAGCTGGTCGGGTATACGTTTTCCTGGTGGAGTGTGTGTTCTTTTTGTAAGAGTTGACCTCTGTTTCCCTGATGTCGATTGGGTATAAGGGACTTCCTCGATGTCATGTGTTAATGTCGATCGAGTATAAGGGATTTCCTCAATGTCGATCAGTGGAGAAACTCATCCCCTGTTTGCCCATCAGACGACGTTAGTTTGTGTGAAAAAATGTCTGTGTGGCGAATATTTATGTGATATCATTTGTGTGATGGCAATTGTGCTTATGGAACCATTAAGATTCTAAGTATTTGACCCACTAGAGCGACGAGTGATTCCTTATCTAAATATTACGCATGCTTTAAAGTACATTGTGTAAGAGAGTAACTCCTTAGAAGGTGATTTGTCGCCATACTTATATAAATATGTGTTTCACTACGAGGGTGATTCCTCGCCACATTTTACAGAACCACGTGTCTATGCCTTAGAGGGTGATTCCTCGTCAAAGCTTACATTTATGTGTCCTTTCACTATTTACATGAACTATTTATTGCATCTTTAGGAATATTATCTATAACACCTCGCTCATTCTTTCTGACGTAGGCAAATTCAACTATGAGTCTTGTTATGCGTGTCGAACCTCGATGGCATATTTTTAAAGATATTATGTGATTTCTAAAGTAAACCTAGTGTTTTAAAGCCCTCGAATATTTTAAATGCCCTGAAAATACTTATATGGGATATTTCCAGTGTTATTAAACCAAGCCTGATTTTAAATAAGACAACAATTATAATATTTTTGAAGAGCTCTAAAAATATTATAATTGTAGGAAATCATTTTAATATCATTTTATTAAAATGATTTCAGTTATTTAAAATAGTATGATAATTAAATTATATTGAAAACTCTAATTAATTAAATGATTTTATTCTCTTAAAGATATTAAATAAGATTTCATCATTTTATTAATGATGAAGAAATATTATTTTATAAACTAAAGTTTAGTTTAAATAATATTCTTTCTTAATTCCTCTTAGTGTTTTTAGGTTAAATCATTGTTTAATCTCTTATCGTTATATCGTTTGAAGATCCCAAGATGAAGGGTTAGGATTAAAACCTAGCCCCCTCTCTCTTTCTCCCTCACTTCCCTCTCACTCTCTCTCACACACACACTCTCTCTCTCTCTCTCTCTCTCTCTCTCTCTCTCTCTCTCTCTCCCTCTCTCTCTCTCTCTCTCTCTCTCTCTCCTTCTCCCTTCAGCTTACATTGCATGCCCCCTCTCCCTCAGCCGAATCTCCTTCAGCCCAGCCCGGCACTGCCGTGAGTCGCCCAGCCTACTGCCTCCACCGGCGACTCCCTCTCACGCCGGTGAGCTCCCACCACCGAACCCAACCTCCATCTCGCAACCACCCTCTCCCTCGAATGCTCGCATCTTCTCACGCACGGGTTCACCATGCGCAGCTCCTAGTGCCGCAGTACGCGGCCACCAAGCACCACCACGAGCACCCCCTGGCCTCCCCCTTCCTTTTCCCTTTAACTTGAAGCGGGTAGCCCTCCTTCACAAGCACAGGCTCTCTCCCTCACGCACGGGTTCCTCCACCTCAACCGCCATATGTCGCCACCCACGGCGTCCAGCCGCTGTCTAAAGCCTCCTTTAGCCACCGTCGGCCTACCCCAGCCACCCATAGCCTTGATCTACCCGTCACGCATGCCCTCTCTCTAACGGATGCTCCCTCACGCATGACTTAGATCTGCCACATCAGAGCCACCGCACCACCTTATTGACGCCACCACCACCTTGCCAAGGTCCTCCCAAGCCCCTCCATGCTCGGCCCCTTCTAGACCCGCACCTCTAGCCACCTCCAGTGGCCAAAATAGCCACTGTACATGGCTAACCGCCACTGTACATGGCCTTAACCACCACCGAAGGACCCCCACCATGTTAGCCACCCTCGCATAGCCCAGATCCACCCACTAGAATCCTAGATCCAGTCCCCAAAATAGTCCATTTGTAAGGTCACGGTAGTGACCGCTACTGCCCAAGCTAGTGGCCTGACCCCACTAGCCATGCCAGACAGCGAGCAACGCACATGTTATCCCATCGATGCTATAACTCTCTTTCCCTTACCTTCGTTATTATGTTAGTTGGTTGGTTAGGTGTTGGACTATGCTCTTAGTAATTGTAGAGTTTGCTGTGTAGTGAAGTGTTGTGGATTGTACTGTGAAGTGTGGGTGTGAAGCGTGTGATGTAGCAGTGATGTGGCATAGTGTGTGTGAAAGGAGTAGACGTGGAGTGTACTCCATGAGGTGAAGCGATACACGTTGTGGTGTGTCGCAAAGATAAGGATGGTTGCGTAGTTGATGAGCGTAGAGCGTGATGAGTAGTGTCGAGAACTATGGAATAATGTCCCAAAGTAGTTGTGATGTGGCCTGTAGTCTGAGGTGACATGTGTCACATTGTAGTTGACTTATGGCTGAGAGTATGTGCGAAGTGACAGAACAAGTATAAGAGTGCGTAGTGAAAGCATGACGGGGGAATGTCATGAAGTGACATAGTTAAGCAAGAAGTCATGCTTGTGATGGGTAAGGAGTTAGCGTAAGAGCGATGTAGCGGAATGTTAGGTGACTTGACAAGGTCACGGTGTAGCTTGGGAGTAGTCTCGAGCTATCTGACGTGACGTAAGGTATAGTTATGAATGGAGTCTTGTCGTGTTAAGTGTTGGGATGAACTATCAAGAGAAACGGGTAGCATGAAGAGTCATGCTAGCTGGGTTAAGAGAAGGTTGGTATTGGAGTATGGCGTTTGTCCATACGAGCCTATGATCAACGGGTTATATGTTGGTCTTAGGTGATAAAAGGGTAAGGTACGTCTGTAATCTGGTTAGACACATGTACCAGATGGATTAGCCATATGTAATGGGTAATCTGTCCTAAGCATGGTTGCATGGTGCTTAAGCCTCAGAGCTGGCTTAAAGCCGTGTGGCATGTATGGATGGGCATGAGGATTTAGAGTGAGCTAAGATACATGAAGGTAGTGACGGGTGTGTTGTCTAGGATTGGGATGAGTGACTTAGTCGGACTGAGTCATGCATCGGGATGAGGTCAGTAAGAAGAGTAAGATGAAGGTCTTAGTGTCTTAACCCTAAGGTGAATCATGGGTTCACTTTAGTGGATGAGCACTCGAGGTAAGACATTGAGTTTGGAAGAAATAGTGACCATAAATAGATCTCGAAGGTTTTAGAATAGTAAAGGACACGTAAGAGCACGGGATAGGAGAAGAGTGTTTCAAGTGAAGTGTAGTTCTATTCTAAGTTTAGTTGCTTATGCACTAGATAGAGAACGACGCTAAGGTTACGTGTATGCATGTAGGTTGTCATCTGACACGCACATGAATGAATTGCATGAAATGAGTATGGCATGAGAGTTTTAATTGTATGAGAGACCTTTTTATCTTAAGATTAATGTTTTCCACTGTAAACCTATTTTATTCTCAAAGCACATTTTATTTTAAAGTGTAGAGCCTTGCCCACTGGGTATGGAAGTAAAAAGTTTTAAGTCAAACGGTAATTCTCATCGTCTTTTCTAAAATCATTTTATAAAAAGTCCCACCACAAGGACGGGCGTTACATAGTGGTATCAAAGCAAAGCCCAGGTTATGCTAGACTCTATAAAATTCTTTTCAAACAAAACAAAAGAGAGAAAACTTTTAAAAAGAGAACGAAAATTGAAGGAAAAACCTAGACTGACGTCTTCCCAAGGCACGTCTCATCATGCAGTAAGTACAAGAAAGTATTTTATTCTAATGCTAAGATATTGTCAAAGTATGACCTAATTAATGCATGCATGTCAGACTGATAACTAGTAAGAGGTAGTAATGCTAAGTGTGTAGAATGTAAGAGATATCAGAGACTGGATGTAGTTAGAAGATAAGGAATGGACAATGAAACGTTAGGACATGTAGAAATGGTTGCTTGCTAATTGAGGAACTGATTAGAAATGTTAGAGAGACTGCAATAGTTAAGAAACACATGAACGACTACGAGCTGAGCTAGGATTGAGATGGAAAATGAAATGGCAACTTCAAGCCTTGCTAGCAAGAATTGGAAGGTATGAGTGCAATGTGATGGATGGGCTCAAGTATTTCAAACTGACTTTAAGCATGTCGATAAAGGAGTGACAAGACGTGAGGGCAAAGATCTGTACAAGAAGTGACTAAGATGCTGAATGTGCGCGGAGACGCGTGAAGACAACGCAAGGACTAGTATAAATGGTTCCATTGTAAGGGTGAGCAAATTCTTAGAACATTGCGCAAAGTGCTAGAATGCTAAGTAAAATCCAAATTCTGAGGACGGAATTTATTTAAGGAGGGGAGAATGTAACACCCCGCTCATTCTTTCTAACGTAAGAAAATTCAAATGAGTCTCGTTATGCGTGTCAAACCTCAATGGCATGTTTTTAAAGCAATTATGTGATTTCTAAAGTAAGCCTAATGTTTTAAAGCCCTCGAGTATTTTAAATGCCTGGAAATATTTATATGGGATATTTCAAGTATTATTGAACCAAACCTGATTTTAAATAAGACAATTATAATATTTTTGAAGAGCTTCAAAAATATTATAATTGTAGGAAATCATTTTAATATCATTTTATTAAAATGATTTCAGTTATTTAAAATATTATGAGATTTAAATTATGTTGAACACTCTAATTTATTAAATGATTTTATTCTCTTAAAGATATTAAATAAGACTTCATCATTTTATTAATGATGAAGGAATATTATTTTATAAACTAAAGTTTAGTTTAAATAATATTCTATCTTAATTCCTCTCTGTGTTTTTAAGTTAAATTAGTGTTTAATCTCTTACTGTTAGATCATTTTGAAGATCCCAAGATGAAGGGTTAGGATTAAAACCTAGGCCCTCTCTCTTTCTCCCTCACTTTTCCCAAGATGAAGGGTTATGATGAAGTGTTGTAGAATGTGCTGTGAAGTGTGGGTGTGAAGCGTGTACTGTAGCAGTGATGTGGTGTAGTGTGTGTGAAGTGTACTCCATGAGGTGAAGCAATACACCGTGTGGTGTGTCGCGAAAATAAGGATGGTTGCGTAGTTGATGAGCATTGAGCATGATGAGTAGTTACGGGAATTGTGGAATAGTGTCCCAAAGTAGTTGTGATGTGGCCTGTAGTCTGAGGTGACAAATGTCACCATGTAGTTGACTTATGGCTGGGAGTATGTGCAAAGTGATAGAGCAATTATACGAGTGCGCAGTGAAAGCATGACGGGGGAATGTCATGAAGTGACATAGTTAAGCAAGAAGTCGTGCTTGTGATGGGTAACGAGTTAGCTTAAGAGCGATGTAGCGGAATGTCAGGTGATGTGACAAGGACACGGTGTAGCTTGGGAGTAGACTCGAGCTATCTGACGTGGCGTAAGGTGTAGTTATGAATGGAGTCTTGTCGTGTTAAGTGTTGAGATGAACTATCAAGAGGGACTGGTAGCATGAAGAGTCATGCTAGCCGGGTTAAGAGAAGGTTGGTATCGGAGTATGGCACTTGTGCATACGAGCTTGTGATCAACGGGTTATATGTTGGTCTTAGGTGATAAAGGGGTAAGATATGTGTATAATTTGGTTAAACACGTGTCGGACGGATTCATCATATGTAATGGGTAATCTGTCTTAAGCATGGTTGCATGGGGTTTAAGCCTTAGAGTTGGCTTAAAGCCGTGTGGCGTGTGTGGATGGGCATGAGGATTTAGAGTGAACTAAAATATATGAAGGTAGTGACGGGTGTATTATCTAGGATTAGGATGCGTGACTTAGTCGGTCTGAGTCATGCATCGGGATGAGGTTAGTAAGAAGAGTAAGGTCTTAATGTCTTTACCCTAAGGTGAATCATGGGTTCACTTTAGTGGATGAGCACTCGAGGTAAGACCTTGAGTTGGGAAGTGATAGTGACCGTAAGTAGATCCTGAAGGTTTTAGCATAGTAAATGACACGTAAGAGCATGGGATAGGAGGAGAGTGTTTCAAGTGAAGTGTAGTTCTATTCTAAGTTTAGTTGCTTATGCACTAGATAGAGAATGACGCTAAGGTTATGTGTATGCATGTAGGTTGCCATCTGACACGCACATGAATGGACTGCATGAAATGAGTATGGCATGAGAGTTTTAATTGTATGAGAGGCCTTTTTATCTTAAGACTAATGTTTTCC
>QEOY01003869.1:45101-73284 GCA_003123805.1 Juglans sigillata
AAAAAAATTGAGAGGATGGAACCATCTAAAATATCCAAACATGGAGTTAACGAAAGTTTTATTCGGTACAGAGAATGTACAGAAAGTAGTACGTACAGGAGAAAGCAAAGTAGGTTACTTTCTTAGATACCTATGAATATATATGAGACGTGGATGAGAAGGTTCAGAGGAAGGGATCTTCAAACTGATCATCATCTAGCCTTTCCACATCTTCCTCCTTTGATGCATGCATTGCCTTTTCTTTCCGTGTTGTTGGAGAAAAGAAGACTTTAGGCTATCCAACAGATATTCTTTACTTGATTCGTTTCGTCTACGTACAGCCACCCGTCCCTACCTTTGTTTTTTTGGGCGACCACAGTACACATATTGACATCTTTAATAACTCTGCCTCAACGATCTGATCTCTCTTACCTTTCATTAACTTTGTCGATCAACTGGAGTAGTACAGGAGGAACAGAATTTCAACATGGGTGTTCTCGGAGCAATTGCAAGACACTTGGATGCTATAGTCGGGTATTTATCAAGATAGATCAACCGGCCCCGGCCAGAGATTATAAGTTCATTTAAATTTAATTTATATCCTTTTAAGCTTCCTAACAATTACTTTGTTTCTTTTTTGTAACCTGCAGGCCTGGGGTAATGCTTTTATACCCTCTGTAAGTTGGAAACATATATCCCTAGCTTGTGTTATATATATATATATATATATATATATATATATATATATGTGTGTGTGTGTGTGTGTGTGTATATATATGTTGTATGTTGTACCAGAATTTGTAAACTGGTTGAAAATATATCATGATAAATTATATATTAATTGAACGTACATGCAGATACGCGTCAATGAGAGCAATCGAGAGTCCTACGACGCTAGACGATCAGCAGTGGCTAACATACTGGGTCTTGTACTCCTTCATAACCCTTTTCGAGCTGTCTTGTTCCACAGTTCTTGCTTGGTATGTTCAGATCAGGCCAACACGTACATAAATTATATATATTATTAAGTGTTTCTAGTGATTTTCTAACGCTGTATGTGATCGATGATCGGTCTAGCCAGCAGCATCATATATATATATATATATAGATATATTGATCGATCTATATATCTGCGTACGTAGGTTTCCAATCTGGCCATACATCAAACTTGTGTTTTGCATGTGGCTGGTTCTGCCTGTATTTAACGGGGCAGCATATATATATGCGAATATTGTTAGGAAGTATGTTAAGAATATTGGGGGCAGTGTGAGCTCAACTTATTCTGAGAGCCATAAGAAGGTGCTCCAGATGATGAGTCTTGATGCAAGGAAATCTGTTGAGCGATACATCGATACACATGGACTTGAAGCTTTTGATCAAGTCATTAAAGCGGTAACTATACATTTATTATAAATTCATCGTCATCATGAACATATATTTCTTATGCATCATCATCATCAATATCAAAGTTAGATAATTTTTTTACGAATTTCTTTGCAGGCTGAAATCGAAGCTCGGAAGCAGCAGCACTAGTAATTCAGAAGATCATACGGCAGCGACAAAATTCAACGTACGGAACATGATGAATATATATATATACATATATGGCAAGATTGATGATATTCTCCCTAGAGAATGATATATTTTGAGATGAAAATAAAGACGATTCGAAAGAAAATGTTCATGAGGATCATCTGCTATATATCACTGAAATGTAAAAATTAGTTATTACATTTAATTATTTCCCTCTAAGTTCAACAAGTCTTAATCAATGTTTCACAAGTTTCATATATACTAGTGTAAAAGCGGATCATATCTTGCAAAGTGCATTAAGACGTAGAATTTCTTGATGTTCCGTGAGTAGTGTGTGATAACCCAGACTTAGCCAAGTCCTCGCCTGTTACTTTTTATTATTTTTGCCTTAGTCCAATTAGAATCGACCAATCGCGTAAGTTTTAGTCTGTCAGCATAGTCAATGTTACCACTCACTATGGTGTCAACAATGCAATTTTATTTATTTGAGGTAGTTAAAAGTGTCAGAATGAGTTATGATCAACACCATTAAACTCAGTTGATTATTTAGGATTTTATTGCTCAACAAATCTATTTTCAGTTTTCGGACGAAACGTTTGTTCGAAAACGCATTTTGATTATTTCGAAAAACTTCGGTGCCAAAATTTGATAAAATTTGCACTATTAGGTTAGTATGATTATTTAGAATTTTACAGTGCAAAATTTATTTTCACTTTTCCAGAAATGAATAGTAATCTCGATAGTAGCACTAAGTGCAGTGTTTTCAAAATCACAGTGTGCAATGTCCAAATTAGGTTAGAGAAGTTTTGTTTGGACACTTGGCACCAAGAGGAAGCATGAGATGGAAATGTGAAGGAAATCAAAGTGTGAGATCATGCCACCTAAGCAAAACCCTATTCCATCTAATCACCATTTTGTGCCAAACCCAAGAGGGTTTCAATAGTGAAACCCTCAATACTTGAAATCCAATTGAAACCCCGAACCCTAAATGGTTACCCAAAACCTTAAACTTGATTCCAAACCCTAATGGATCTGATTTTTAGCATTGTATTTAATCACTTGATTAAATCACTTCCACATGCTATTAATCTCTCAAATTCATGTTATGTCATCATTATTCTACCCTTTAAACTTTGAAAATTTGATTGGGTCAAGAAAAATTGGATTTGGACTTGATAGCATCTCAAACCCTAACCAAAACCTCTTTGAACCCCAAAATAAAGCCCATTCGGTTAAGGCCCATTAGGCCCACAAATTTTGGCCACATTGGCAAAGTTTCTTAAGGAAGTTTCTAGCCACCCAAGGCTGACCATCCACTGCTCATGACAGCCCTCAAATAGTCTTTGATGGGAAAGCAAAGGCCACCTCACCACCACCACCTGCACGGCACCTCAAGGCAGCCCATACCATGGGTAGTTTGCCCCTTGTTTTGGCCAAGACTTCCATCACTCAAGTGTCCTCAAAACCTCACTTCACCCTTCAGTTTGTCTAAGAAGAGTGCAGACCATTCCCTTCCTCATTTCATCCCTTTCACTCACGTTCTTGGAGAGAACACTTAGAGTTTTCTCTTGGGCAGTATTAAGAGCTTTCTTGCTTACGATTTGTGAAGTCTTTTTAAGTATTATCTTACAAAGCTTCTTCATAAAAGTTGTTCCTATTTGAGTCTAGTTTCTTTTGGTAGATTTTTTGTTTTATTTCATGGTCATTTGGTTGGTAAAACTTTGTTTCAACCATGGAAAGGTCTGTTTGGGCAATAAACTGGATAATGTGTTGTATTTTGGAGTTTTTGACAAAGCTAATAGACATATCTTTGTCCAAACTTTTTATGTACTGCTCCTAACATGTTTATATGGATGTTTGTTAAGGATTTGTTGCGTGATAAAAAGCTTTTGATGAAATATTTTTTCAGATCTAGAAACTTAGAAATTGGAAGGAGAAAAACAATTTATGTTTTAAGAAAGATTGGATCTTTGGTGGTTTAATCTTACTTGAATGACTTTGATATTTTTATTTGATGATTCTAAACCTTTGATCTACATCTTAGGATGTTATTTTGAAGATTTTAGGAGTTGATTTGTAAAGAAATGATTTTTATACAAGAAAATACTTGGTTGGGTCAAAAGTTTGATGATTTCAGCTAGATGTATGTCAAAATTTTATTTTTAGTTTGTGGTTTTTATCATGATATGTCTCGAATCAAGAACTTTGATCAAAACTAAAGTTGAGAAAATTCTGTTCTGATGAAGCGTTGAAGCCGAGTGCTTAAAATTAGATTTTTGTGATTTTTGATGAGTTGTTTTTTATTATTCAAAGCATTATAATTATTTGGAGTGTGGTATGGGTAGGTTAGAAGAAAGTTTTGAATGTTTGGAGTTCTTGGAGATATTTTTAAGAAGAGTCAAAACTTTGAGATTTAAGGGTTTGCATTTTGGTTAAAAAGTTTGGATTTTTTTACTATAAATTTTTGTTGGTTGTTTAAGCATGCTTCTAAGTATAGAATGTGATGATTTATGTTGCAATATTTTGGTTTAGGTATGAGTGTTGAAGTTGGATAAAATTGCAACAAAAATAAAAGAGAAATAGCCTAAGGGTGTTTCGGCCTTGGTGTATTTTTTATGGTTATGAATTGTTTTAAATTTTTCTAAGTTGATATTTGAGTTGAGAAATGTAAATTTTGGTGATTTTTTGAATTAGGATGTGAAATCCTTAAGATAGGAGTAAAATGATCATTTTCTCATATGTAGATGGTAAAATAGTAATTCTACTCTAAGTTAACATTTTTCATATTTCTAAGTTATTAGTGATAAAGTTTCTAACATTTAGAGATCTTTACTTACAATTTCTCGTATTTTGTGATTTTCCTTGTAAAACACAACAGTTTCTTAACTTACTATCAGATTATTGTTTATGTGTGATGGAAAGGAAACTACTATCAGATTATTGTTTATGTGTGATGGAAAGGAAACTACTATTTAGTATTTATGTTATCTTATATGCCATGTCTCCTCGTGTATGTCTTTTACATATTACATTCTATCACGAAATACTTATCTATTGCAAAATTTATTCTCTCACATAATGCTACCTATTATATGTATGTCATGTCACGTATTGCTATTTGTTACATGCTATCTGTTATAAAATATTATCTGGTACACGTTATGCCATGTTACAAAATATTATTTGTTACATGTTATGCCATGCTACGAATTGCTATTTTTCTCATATTACGTCATATATTTTGTCTCATGTTCATGTCATGTCACATTACGTCAGGGCTTCTGTCCATTCGTCTCACGTCATTATTTGTCTCGAGTACAGTTTATGTACCTTGGGAACAACCTTTCAAGTTAAGTCAAGTATGGTTTCATTTAGTATGATCCTAAGTGCTAGGATGAGGTAATATCTGTAATAGTCTGCTAGAAATTCAATGTGGAATTTCTATAGGTTTTAGAAACCTCGTGAAAATATTGTAAGTTTTCACGATTCGACTAATCGCGTATGTTTTAATCTGTCAACATAGTCAGAGCTATCACTCACTATGGTGCCAAAAGCACGATTTTATTTATTTGGGATAGTTAGAAGTGTCAGTTTGAGATATGATCTACGCCAGTAGACTTAGTTGATTATTTAGGATTTTATGGTGCAATAAGTCCATTTTCATATTTTCGGTCGAAACGCATGTTCGAAATTGTGAAATCATTTTTAGGGACACTACAGGGTTGAATTTTGATATACGATTTTCACTATATGTTAATATAAATATTTAGGATTTTTCTGTACTAAGTTTATTATGCATTTTTTTGAAGTGAATAGTAACCTCGATAGGCGCACCAAGTGCAGTGTTTTCAAAATCACAAAGTGGAATGTTCAAATTAGGTTGAAAAAGTTTTATTTGAACACTTGGCAAGATCATAGCCCCATATAGTGAATAGTATTAGATACTTGGCACCATGAGGAACGTTTGATAGATTTTAAGGAATCAAGGTGTGAGACCATGCCACCTAAACAAAAACCCTAGTCTATCAGACCAATCCAATTGTACCAAATCAAAGAGGATTAACACCCTAGTAAAACCCTATATGGTTGGAATCCAACTGAAAGCCCAAAAGTATGGTTGAAACTGAAATCCTAAACAATTTGTACCCAAACCCTAAAGTTGACATCCAAACTCTAATTGAATCGGCTTCTAACATTGTGTTTAATTACTTAATTAAATTTCTTTCACATGCTATTAATCCTTCAAATTTATGTTATGATATCATCATCCAACCTTTTTAACATTGGATATTTGATTAGGCCAAGAGAAATTGGATTTGGGCTTGACAGCAACCCAAACCCTCTTAAAACCCGAAATTGAGACCCATTCAGTTTAGGCCCATGAATTTAGCCACCCTAGCATTGCTTCTTGGCTAAGTAATTTCACACCCACATGGCTGATCAAATTTGCTCAAGAGGGCCTAGAGAGTACTTGAAGTAGGGCTACAGGGCCACCCCACTCTTTCCATTCTAGACTCCACCTAGAGGAAATATGTTGGTTTGATTTTTATATATTGTATTGGGTAGAAAAGACCAACACTCAAGCTTCATTTAAGCCTTATCATCTTCCACAAGTTCAGCCTCAAGCTCTCCCACCTCCGACCAAACCTCCATCCCTATACCTTCCCTTTGTATATAATATGGCAGCTTTTAGTGAAGCGACATCCTCTGTTTTAGGAAACCAAAACAGGGCATTATAGGAACGTCACAATTGCACCGGTTGCTCCTCTGCCTCCCATGTATGCCCATGCAATGTTACATCGCCGAAAGTCTCCCTCTATTTTATTTTTGCCAATCATCTCCATTGCGAAATTTGGGTTTTCTCTTCTAATTGCATTGGTCGTTGGCTGAAAGGAAAGAATTTTCTTTACTGTTAAAGATTCAGATTTACTTTCAACACTTACCATTGTTGATGGAGAAAATTGATTTCAGATGGTAATGATAAAGGTTTCTGTGTTTCTTGTTTTCCTTCAATAGTTACTGTGGGTGATTTTTTTCTTATGATATTGTTTGCCGATGAAGAAAGTGCTTTCAGAAGGTACCGGTAATTCTTTTTTGCTTCTTGCTTATCCATCCTAATGCTATGGAGAAAGCGACGGTTTCATAGTTGTTCGGATTTATATTATGTTGTTGGGTTACATCTTTTGATGGTTTGTTACAAAATCTTGCATTTTTGAAAGGATGTGATCTTCTTCGTGTTAGTTTTTTCTTGATGCATCGTCCATCATCTTTGTTGCCAAATTTGGATTTGATCGGTATTTGGTTCCAAAGAGATCACAATGACCGATGAAAGGGTTTAATACCAAAAAATTGAAAGTCGGTATTTGGTTCCAAGCATTCACTGCTTGATGTTTGGTTCTTCAATTCCTTTTGCACCGCCTGACATTTTTAATTTTTAGCCGTTGTGTGAATTGGCTATTAAGCCGAATAGTAGGGCTGAATGCCAAGTCATCAATTAAAAACTTGGCTTTTATATAATTAAATTGATAACTTGTGTAAGAAGTCCTCCAGCCTACTCCACGCAAATCAACTATTCTTTACACTTTTCTTTGAAAGAACCCAAAAGACACTATAGGGCAGCTTTTCTGAGCTCTTTTGCACACCTGATTCAAAACTCCTGTAAGTGTCTTCTCACAAAGTTTCTTTCATGAAAGTTATTAATATTGGAATATCGTTTACGTATATATCTTATTTGTTTCATTTGGAGATCATTGGACCGGTCAAAAGTTGATTAAATCCAAAAAAGGTCATTCTGGGCGATAAACTAGAGAGTATTATATTTTGGAGTTTTTACCAAGCTAACAGATAGATCTTGGTCTGAAAGTTTTATGGAGTGCTGTTAACATATGTATACAATTATTGGTTGAGGATTTGTTGCATGATTAAAGGTTTTGATGAAAGATTTTCGTAGATCTAGAAACTTAGAATCTAGAAGAGGAAAAACAATTTTTGTTTTAAAAAAGTTTGGATCTTTTGTGATTTAAACCCATTCCAATGACTTTGATAATTTTATTGGAGGATCCTAAGCCTTTTATATACATGCTAGACTATTATTTTGAAATATATGATATTATATTCAAAGATATAAATTTTTATGCAAGGAGATATTCGGATAGGTAAAAGAATTGATGTCCTTAGCTAAATCCATGTTTTGGTTGATTTTTATCCATGTGATCTTGAGTTTAAAGCTTAGATCTGTTTTAGGACACCTTTTTAAACCATGTGATGTTTTGGTTTGAAGATTACATCCTTATAAGTCACGGATCAAAAGGTTGATCAAAATTAGTTTAGAAACAAAAATCTGTTTATGAACTTAGAAAGAAACAAAAAATGTCAAGTACTTTTTTAACTGATTTTGATGATTTTGTTCATGATTCAAAACATGATTATTTTTAGGAATATGTTATGAGTATATTAGAAGAAATTTTTTGTTTAATCATGAGTTTTGAAATTTGAAAGAATTGCAATAAAAATAAGGAGAAATGGCCTATGTAAGTTTCAACCCCTATAGAGTTTCACGGTTGTTTTTAGTTTTAAATTTTTCTTATTTGAAATTGGAGTTTAGGATAAAATTTATATACCTTATGTAAATTTTGGTGATTTCTGGAGTTAGGATGCACAATCATTAAGTCAGGGGTAAAATGATCATTTTTCTGCATGTAGAGGGTAAAATGATAATTTTACTCTTAAGTTAATATTTTTCCATATTCCTAATTTTTAGTGATTAAGTTCTAGTTTTTAGAAATCATTTTTTTTAGTTCCTCATGATCGCGCTTGAGTTTTGCTTAGAAATGCGAAGATCGAGGTAAGTTAGCTTTTAACTTACTAGCAATTTACTGTTTATGGGCGATAAGTAAAAGAATTATAGTGTATGTATATATGTTATCATATATGTCATGTCATGCCATGTCATTACACATTCATTTGTTACACATAATTTATTCTATCACAACTTATTCATCTGTTACATAATATATACTGTCACACATTTTTACATGTTGCAACTATGTCATGTTATGTTAGGTTATTTGTTACATGTATTCCATGTCATTTAATGTTTACTATTGCAAGTATGCTATGTTACGAAATGTTGTATGTTACATGTTATGTCATGTTATGAAATATTTCTATCTCAAGTAAATTATGTCTTTTGAATTACGTTCATGTCACATTATGCTACATCAGGGCTTCTGCCCTTTCGTATTCAAGTTACATTTCATCTCAAATATAGTTTGTATATTTTGAGAACAGTCATGTCAAGTTATTCATGTCAATCATGACCCTAAGTGCCAGGATGTGGTAGTATCCTAGTAAAACTCATTTGTTCATGCTGGAGTGTCTAAATAGGTATAAAATTTTCTGGATTGATGAAATACAGTCAACAGGTTACAAATGAGGCCTAACTAGCTGGTCATCAGAACGCGTCAGGCACTAACGCCGATGGAGCCGTATTTTATTTCACGTGTGTCCACAACAATTGTGGCACAAACAGTTTATGGGGTCACAACAATTGTGATTTATGACGTACGGGGTCACAACAATTGTGGCGCATATACTACGTGAGACACAACATTGTGACATGTAGAATACATGGGGCCACAATAACTATGGAGTACGTATTAACGCACTCACAACTGGTCCAGATACCATGTGTTGTGATGTCGTAATCGGTAGGGACACATGGCTCTAGGGGACCCATGAAGCACCCACATGTTCAAGTTTATCAAGTTCATGTACGTCCTCGTACAGTTAAGTTATTATTCAGTTTATGATTATTGTTAAATCATGGTAACCTCATGAGATAAGACTACACTATCATGGTAACCCATGAGACAAGAACATCATGGTAATTCCATGAGATAAGAATATGTTTCAAGTTCATGTTATGTTTAAGTTCAAGTTCAAGTTCATGCATGTTATGTTCAAGTTCATACTATGTTGTGTTCACGTTCATGTTATGTTGTGTTCACGTTCATGTTATGTTCAAATTCAAGTTCATGTTATGTTCAAGTTCAAGTTCGTGTTAGGTTATGTTAACATTCATGTTGTGTTCAAGTTCACGTTATGTTATATTCACGTTCATACTATATTTCAAGTTCATGTTCACGTTATTTTATGTTCACGTTCATGTTATGCCATGTTTCTAGTCCATGTTATGTTTCAAGTTCACGCTTATGCCATGTTAAGTCAAGTTTCAGTTCAAGTTACGTCAGTTATGCAATGTCATATGTGAAGTTATGCTATGTTTTATGTCAAGTTATGCTATGCTTACTTATGACTTTGATTATGCATTCATGCTTTTACTATCATGCATTCATCATTAACCTGTGTGGTGGTTTTTTGTTAACTCGCAGAGATTTGTAATCAAATCTCACTGTGGTAGTCCCAACTATCATTTCCCCTGCATGTAGATCTTGTTATAGGATCTGAAGGAGAGTTGAGAATCGACCAACTATAAATGTTTGACTAAGTGATGGTGCGACGTTGATGATAATATAGTAGTTAATTTAAATTACTACTTGTACTATGGAGTTCAATCTCCAGTGCTCTTTTGATCACGATCATTTTGGACTAGCGTTGTGATCTTAGTTGCTTTACGTCATTATGTATGAAGTATGTTTTAAGTATTTGAGATATTTTTAGTTTGGTGCATAGTATTGCTAAAGAAAAAAAAATTATCCGCTATGAATATTGCATAATGCTAGATGCACGTTAGGAACGTTGCATATTATATATATCATGAACAGGGGCAAGTAACCTTGTGTTGCATGTCTCAACACTTCAAATGTCTGTCCAATCCCAAATGGAAATTGGGGGCGTCACAATATTTTAGTGGAACACCTTTGTTTACGCTGGAGTTTCTAATCTGGTGTGAAATTTCTTGTGTTGATAATGTAAAGATCAACAGGCCTCAAATGGGGCCCAATTAACTGGTCACCGAAGTGAAGTCAGGCACTAACGTCGATGGTGCCACCCACATTTCAATTTCATGTTATACGTACTTGTATTGGTGCAGATATCTAACACGGGATACATAAATTACGTGTGTCAACAACATGTGCAAATACTTGTAAACTGGCACGTATGTTAACGCACTCGCAGCTGGTGTAGATACTTGTGTAGTCATGCGTTAATCGGTAGGGACACATGGGTCAAGGGGAAACCGTGTCACACCCATATATTCATGTTTATTTATCATGCTTATTGAACAAGATTCGAAATTCATGTATCTTCACGTTCACGTTCATGTTATGTTCAAGTTCAGTCGTGTTTCAAGTTCATGTCAAGTCACATTTCAAGTTCACGTTCAGTCATGTTTCAAGTTCATGTTCAGTCATGGTTCAAATTCACATCATGTCAAGTTTCAATTTCAGTTCACGTTTCAGTTCAAGTCATGTTAGATTATACCATGTTACACGTCAATTTATTATTTGCCTGCTTATGACTTTGATTATGCATTCATGCATTTATTGCCATGCATACATCATTAACCTGTGTGAAAGTTCTTTGTTAACTTGCTGAGATTTATAATCAAACCTCACCGTAATAGTCTCAATTACCATTCCCCTTTAATGGTAGGCAATGTGCCAGGACTAGGAAAGGGAACAAAGCCTGGGTGGTTGGAGGAGGTTGATTAGGTGACGCCAAGCTTGTGGCCTCCATAGCTAGATTTATGGATAGTATTATGGCATCTGTAGTCGAATTACGTGAGTTTCTCGACGAGCTATCCCAGTGATTATGTTTTGGTGATGTAGTTATGGAGTTTTGTGTCGCACACTTTTGAGATTACAGTTCTTTTGAGACTCAAACTGTAATCATGGATGTTTAGTATTCCAATATGTATGGATTATGTTTTAAGGGATATCTTTAGTTGGTGCATAGTATCTCTCAAAGAAAGAATTTATCTGCTGTGTAAATTGCATACTAGATACATGCTAGGTGCATTGCATGTTTATTTGTCATGAACGGAGACAAGTAACCTTGTGTTGCATGTCTCGACGCTTCAGATGTCCATCCAATCCCAAGTAGAATATGGGGGCATCAAATCTACTTTTTGGCTAAAGATATAGGCGCCCAAGTCCACAAGAAGGCCCAAGGGACTAGTGATTTTCAGCCATTAAAGGGTTTAGGGTTTTAAAAACCCTTAAGTTTTTTAAGGGTAGGCACCAATTGGGAGAGAGACCCTTAAGTTTTCCAAAGCCTCAATCATTAGAGCCTTGGGAAGGTATTTTCGATTTGACAAGCATGCGACCAGAAGAAGCTTGTAAGAAGGAACAAAAGGCCATTTTCGGCCACAGGGAAGAAGTGCCACTTGCTACACATGCAAGATGAGACCTTTGAGTTTTCAAGAAGGAAAGAAGCCATAGGACTTTCAGTTTTTGAGGAGTCACACATGACAAGGCACTTGTGCCCTATCCTCCCCTAGATTCGTTGTATTTGGACCTGAAAATGGAAAAAGGAAGGAAGAGGAAGGGATTTCAGGCATGGCAAGAGACACACACGTCACATGCCATTTGACATTCACCCATTTAGCCCTAGGGTTTTGGCCAAGGTACATGCCCATTTTTCCAAAGCATAGGTTCATTGAACCTAGACCATAAAGGGTTGGAAGAAGGCTTTAGGTTTCGGGTAGGGTAAGGAGTTTTCCACTTGTCATTCATGCAAGAGGTGTCTCTTGAAATTTACGAGAGAAGCAATGATGAGGGAAGAAGAAGGGTGAATTTCGGCTAAGACAAGCAAAACACCACATTGCGCCCATGCACAAATAGACCCTTTGGTTTCCAGATCAGAAATGATGATAGGAGAGAGAATATGTGGGATTTGAAGGGGGTATTGAAGGAGGGCATTAATGGACCAACACCCTCCCCCCCCCCCCCCCCAACTGAAGGCACACCAAGAGTCATTTTGCCACATTTTCAAATTTTTTCCTTCTCCTTTCCTTTTTATCTCGCCTACCTTAGGAGGAGAAAACCAAACACTATTTTCCTTGCATGCAAACACTTTCTTTGCACAAGCACAGGAGGGAAATTGAGGACATCACGTTGGGGAGATTTGTACAGTGAGAATCTTCAAGCGTCTATTTCATTCTCTTCTCTTGAACACACACACACACTTCAAGGGTTTTTTGGTTGAAGATGTTCGTCTTAGAAGAGTTGAAGGATGTTTGTTATGGACTTGTTGTGAGTTTTATTGGATTAATGGAGTATTTGATTCAACCATGCTTAATCTTATTGAGTATAAGTTGTCTAGGGTTTTTCTCCTCAAAGAACCCGAATCATTAATGGCAAAATAGAAATGAAGGAACCCTTGTAGAGTTAGGTAACATTCGGTCACCACTAGGGTTTCCATGAAGGTCTTCCTTCTAGTAAGCCACAAGATAGAAATCCTTGCACATCTTCAAGAACTTTTGGGCATCCTTACACACACTAGTATGCTCTTTTCGCACAATGCACGCAAATGACTATTAGGGTTACAAGGACTAACTAGCACACGAAGCACATGTTTGGCTTGAAGTATTGTTGGTTTCAATTAGTCTAATGATTGAAACATACACTTTCAGCTACCTGATCATAGGAAAGTAATACTTTTGAAGTTTTGTAAGTTAGCATCTAACTTACTCTTAGATAATGTATCCATGTTTATGTGTAAACTTTGCAATCTAGTTGTTACAATTCGATTATGGAATTGCTATTTGTCACATGCTACACTTCATAACTTATATGTGCTTGTTATGTTTAAATGTTGTTTGTCAAATGAAGTAGTTCAAAAGACATGTTTAGAGCCTTGACAATTGATGCATGCTTTGATGAGCTTTCATAAGTTATACATAAGCATGTGTTTTTTGCATGTCCTAATTCTTTCAAGTTGTAAATGTGGAGTGATTAAGCCCAAACTATTGTACGCGATGGTATAGTTTAGTTTAGGGTGTTGATCCATAGGGAGTCGGAAGAAACACTACAAGATGCAAGCTAAGCGAGAAGATTAAATGACAGTATGACAAGAATATGAAAATTCTACCTAAAACATGCAATTAAAATGTTATTAGGGCACAGATAAAAAGGCAAGTAAAGCTTTGGGCTTGCATCAACCAAATCCAATACTCTGACTTTTTCAATCCAAACTATATACACAATTAAGAATCATAGCACCAAATTCCTAATTTGAAGATATGACATTATATTCATCTACTTTCTCAAATTTAATTCTACAATCTATTCTCTCTTTACAAACCACAATTTTCATATATAAAACTGAATATCAAATCTAAAGACGACATTATGTTCATAAACAATAGTGTAACAAAAGATTACATCAATGACATGAAAAATAACAGTTTAAGTCACAATCATATATTTATAATCCTATAACTCATCAAAATCAAACCATAGCAAGATTTAATACAATTATCTCAAACTTATAAAAATCCAAAACAAATAGAGAATTCAATCCTAGAATCTTAAACAATAAATCCTAATCTATGAATTGAAATAAAGTCAAAATATTTTCACCAATCAATTTCTACCCTAAGGTTTACCCAAGACTTAGTTTTCCATGAAAGAATTAAAAAAATAAAATGGTATTTTTTTTCCAATATTGTATCGTCCCCTTTCAAAACTCTCTCTCAATGATATGCTTCTCTCGGGCATAAAAGAAACCCTAACATTTTCCTGATTCCCCCATAAAAAATTGCCTAACTTTTAGGACTGAGATTGGCAGCCGCGTACACACTTTAGAAGTCAGAATTTAGACATTCTTATCAAATACAAAGTTGTATCCCTTTAAGATAGCTTTATAACGAATCAAGAATCACATCAATCGGATGTGTGAGTGGAAAGTTATAATTAAAACACTAAGATATGTCTAGGCTTTCTCCTAGAGTGTTTTGGACTTGGACTTCTTGCAGTTTCCTTTTGTGATTTGTTTCTTTTTTCTCTTGATCCGAATTACTCTCAAACCCACCTTATTTGAAGTTATCCTTTATTTTATATTTTGGAAAGCTATCCCAACGTTGAAGTCTTCTCATGTTGAAGCATCATTTCTTTGTTGAAAGTCCACACGTCAATCCACATTGAAAGTTAGCCCACGTTGAAAATGAAAAGTCCTTATTACTTGAAAGTATTGCTCAATTCAAAAGTAATGGTTCATTGGAAACTCTTGTGAATTATTCCAATTCAAAAATTCCTTCAAATTTGACTGGGCTTTAGCTCTCTCTTTTATGGATTCTAAAATTAAACATAAAAATGTGCTTATGAGTATCCCAAAGTAAATAGAGACTAAATTAAAAAATACAAATTAATTCTTATGATTTTTATTCACATTTTAACATTCTAGTCCAACAATTGGGTATTTAAAGTGCACTTTTGTGCACTCATCATGGACCACTCTTAACATATGGCATAAGCACATGAAATTGTTGTACGAAAGTTACATGGTCACATATCACATGGTTTTCGGGTTGTGTATTAAAGAAATGGTTTTTTCACGACCCCAAATGCTAGGATAGGGGAATATCCTGGTGGAACTCCTCTATCCATTCTGGAGTGCTTGAATTGGAGTAACAACCCCTAGGTTGATGAAGTACAGTTAACGAACTTCGAATGGGTTCTTTTTAAAGGATTCCAGAGCAAATTAGCACCTAACTCTAGTGGGTGCAACACATTGGAGACGTATCATATGAACTTTGACGTACTCACACCTGGTCAAGAGGGTTGACAATGTGATGTGGTAACTATCATGGAGCCCACGATGCTTAGGAGCCGTGAGGTGTCCACCCATATTGTTATATGGATTAATGGTTATAAGTGACGAATATGAATCGAAAATGATATTTTACTTCATTACTCTGTTATATGATTACATGGTCAATGTTTTGAAAAAGAATACATACAACAACAAAATGAGTTTTTAGTCAAATTTACATCCATGGTCATGCATTCATACTCATAGTTTGCCTTTACATGCTTATATTATCTTCTTGTATGTTATTGGTTTAACTGGCTGAGATTTCTTGAAATCTCACAGTGGTAGTTTCCACTATCATTCCCCCCAAAATGGTAGAAGTTTTGATAGGAGTAGACGCTAACGATGGGGAAGTGGGAGCTCTCGGATTCCCCAATGATTAAAAGGGAGTTTATTAAGGAAAACACTAGGAAGAGTGAGGGTAGTGTTGCCTCTAGCTCTCAGCTTGTTAAAGGAGATAGCCTTGAAGATGTAGTCATCGACTTGACAAGGCTACTTCAATGAATCAAGGAAGCCCAATAACTTTTGAATCCAAAGAAACATTGTACTTGTAAAATCGAATAGCCAATATCTCATCTGTGATCCTTTTTAGGATGAACTTGGTATCAAGGGTTATGCTTAGACCCTTTTTATTTTGTATTGGGAGTTTTTGAACAAGTACTATTGGGATTAATAATTTTCTTTATTTCGTACCCTAATTAAATTGCTCAATCTTTACTTAGAATTTAACTTTTTCTGCTGTGGTTATTGCATATTGCTAAAAATATGTTAGGTGCATTACATGTTAATTGTCATGAATGAAAGGTGTGTAACCTTGAGTTGCATGTCTCGACACTTCACTCTCCGTCCAATTCCAAGAGGGGTCTGGGGGCATCACATAGTGTATGATTATTACATACCCCTGTTTATAACAATTAATTTGCAATGCATCCTATAAATGCATCTAGCAGTATGTAATAACCGCAACGTAAAATGGGTTACTAAGAAGTACTTATGCCAGAATAAACTAAAACATCCCAATGTCATTCATAACCATCATAAGTTCAAATCATAAGGTAGCACAATCTTACTACAGTTATTTTTGATAATAAGTCTCCATGGCTAAGTCTATTGCTTCATGCTTTCTAATGCATAAAGAGTTAGAGCTAAAAACATCAAGATGAGGTATAATCTTTTGTTGAGATTTGGCTCCTTTTCAATCAGTTGGATCCACTAGTCGATCTGTCCGTCCTCGTTGGGTCCTGACACAACTTCTACCATTCCGAGTGGAATGATAGTGAGTCTACAAGGGGTGAGATTTACTTGAATTCTCAGTAAGTTAAACAACCAACGTGCACAAAGATACATTATGCATGATGAATGATAAATAGGAAATGCATGTGATGCAGAAAAATCAGTATATGTCTCCCATCCAGATTCTTCAACATTTTCAGAAAAATTGTGTAATGCCTCGATGGAAGGCCCAAACCACATGGCCTATACTCCAAAATGACTAGTCAATGATACAATTGGAGTCCCATTGGAACCTTATAAAGTGCAAGAACTTCTCCTTCTCAAGTAATGTAAGATCCCATACATCACCTACCCTTATCCTTATCATATGGGGTATTACAATCTCCCCCTCTTAAATTCTTGACGTCCTCGTCGAGCCAATCCATTGTAGGTGGCACGGCTCAAGTCCCACATTTTTAGTTGGGATAGGCTCTTCAGATACTGTAACACCCAGACCCAATCAAGCTCAAATTTTATTTTATTATTTTATTTTTTTTCACACGTTAACTTCCTTGCACGTTTTATTTATTTATTTTTCCCGTCTATTTTCTTTTTCACCCCTAAGTCTTCCTCTCGTCCACGACATGCATGGTCTTGCATGTCTCTAGTGTATTTTTATCCACTCCATGCACACACACGACTCTGTTTTTCATCTGCACGTACGTCTCCCTCATATCTCTAGGGTTTGCACCTCACATATATATAGATGCACATATATTATCCCATGCTATTAGAAACTACCCAAACACTTGCCGCCGCACCACCTTAGGGTATTCTTTGCCCAGCCAAGCGTAGTTAGCCACGACTTTCCACTGTTGCAGAATTGCAAGCCCCAGCCTCCATCCCCTCAATTTCTTGCACCCTATACCAAGAGTCACCCCACGAAAGACCAGCCCTCCGTTGTCAGTATTGCCGCCACCAGTACAACCCCCCTTGTAAGCATCTGATCAACCAATCACAACCCAGTATGCCGCCACCCCCTTTCTTGGAAACTCAGCAAGTTATACCCCTTTCTCTACGACAAAGGGTTCACCCCAGAAGACTTCGCAATACATGACTCCTCCCAGCGCAACCACCAACTGTGAACAGTGAGGCCCTGCCACCACATACAGCTGCAACAGAGAGCGCTGGAGAACCTTTCAACACCACCAAACATCGCCCAGCCCACGCTGTGAGATTTTCTCTCTATCTCTCAGTTTCTAGCTTTACATCCCTTTAACGCTCTCTCTCACTCATCTCTCTCTCTCTCTCTCAGTGCCTCACCACCGTGACCTTCTTCACCGCATCGCACGCAGCTCCTCCCTTCTCGGTGAATACCTCAAACCCCTGTCCTCGCCAACTATTGCATCGAAATCGCATGAAGTGTTTTCTTTAAAGTCTATGTAAACTTAGTTTTGCATAGTATTTGGATATGGATTTACAATTTTACCTTATTATTGGATGGTTTCAATTTGAAATTTTTGTTTATATTAAATCTGTTTTTACATGGTTTATGCGGGAAGTATAAGAAATTTTTCAGAAAATAAATAGGATTTCTAAATTGTACTAATAGTAGCATATTATTTTTACAGTAAGTATGAAATTTTATTTTGAACATTTTAATTATGATTACAGAAAATCACTTAAGTATTTTAACATGTTATTAAGTAAAGTTTTATTTTTAGAGTAAACAATATTGGTGTAATGTTATTTTTACACTTTAGATATGATTAAGTCTATTTGAAAAGTAGTTATGGTTTATTTTAAAAATATTTTGAGATAATTATATTATCTAGTATTAAAATTTATAGTTGCTTTTCAATAATAAATAAGTCTGACTTTTAAATGTTGTGGTCAAAGTTATTAAATCAATTTTGATGATTTTAGAAAGTGATGATTTGTAATTTTAGGTTTTGAGGAATTAAATAGTTTATTTTAGAAACTTAGGATTAAATATCGAAATACGTGATTAATTGAAAATTTACGAGAATTATGTAATTATTTTATAGGTGATGAATAATTATTGTTCTACAGTTTTGAGGAAAATTCTGAAAAAGGTAGAAAGTTCAGGTAAGCGGGGTTCCTATGCTAGACTTTGCATTAAAATAAAATGAGCTGAGGTTGATTTGGGAAATATACATATTTGGTTACGAAAAGAAATTTGAATTACCTCAGTTATTTGTTCTACATTACTCATGAGATTCTGTTTAAGAAGAAAATATTTTCTATCGTGACTGGTGTAGACATGAGCCTATTTTTGACATTTTATTCTGAATTGTGCAAAAGAGAGTGAATATGAAATTTTGTGCATAAATTATGTTTTTGTGATCTAATTCTATTTTCTTCTAATTCTGTTCAGTACTCTATTTTGATAAGATGTGGCATTTGAAAAACCTTTGGCATGACTATCTGGTTCTGCATCTAATTCTATTTCTGCTCTGTTTAGTTAGAGATCCTACCACGGGGGTTTTACATGGCTTCTGTTCCGATATGATATGGCCTTGCCATGGGAAATAATAGTGGTATTCTGTTTCAGTTTTGATATGCATCTGCTTGGTTATCCGCAAATGCACAACCCTACCACGGGGGTTAAACATGGCCTCTGTTCTGGTATGATGATGATGATGAATCAGATATGTTATGCCAAAGCACTTTGGAAGATTCACATTCTGTTTCTGCTCGGTTAGTTATCGGGGTTTGCACAACTCTACCACGGGGGTTAAACATGATATTTGTTATGATATGATAAGATGTGACGTTTTAGTTTATGCTATTCTAAAGGGATTTTGATTATGAATATTTTTGAACTTTCGCTATGATATTTTTGATAACATGTTATGACGCTGTATTTTTAAAACATTATTCTGATTCTGCATTCTGAAAGAAAATATTTTGTTCTGCATTCTGAACTCTGTAAATATTCATGTTTACACACTAGTATATGTCATTTGCTTACTGAGTTGTTAATAACTCACCCCTTATCTCTAATTATTTTTCAAATAATCTTGATGGTTCAGCTGAAGCACAAGAGTAGGAAGTTTTCGTAAGGTGTGACGTCCGTAGTGAATAAGTGCTCGAGGGTACAAGTGCTTATTTGAGAATCGTAGTTAGTAAACTGATTTTTTTTGGTTATTTTGATTTGATGAGTTAAGGATAATTTCGAATTTTGGAGAGTTTTTAATTTATGTTTTTGAGAATTGTTTTCTGTTGTCCCCATGAAGGAACATAGATATTTGGGTTGATTAAATGGATTAACATTTTATGGAGTTTCTGGATTTTATTGTTGTGTTATTTAAGTTGATATTAGGTATTAAGAACTAACTCTCCGGACCTCCAGGAACGGGGCGTTACAGATACCATTTGTAACATCCCAATAAAAGGCCCAAACCACATGACCTATTCTCCAAAACGACTAGTCAATGATACAATTGGAGTCCCATTAGAACCTTATAAAGAGCAATAACTCTCATTCCCAAGCAATGTGAGATCCCATACACCACCTACCTTTATCCTTATCATATGGGTATCACAAACTGAGACACAAATTTTCATACGAAGAATGAATTTTCACTTTAATTACCAAAAACATAACATTTCATCATAACGCTTCATCATTTATAGCAAGTCACATTTAATCATATCGTTAACATCAAAATGTATGGTATCGTCACAGTTTCCCATATGCACTGTGAGTACTATTGGTGACCGTAGTACAACTCATGTTGAAACTATGTTTTTTGCAGATTCATTCTCAATGCATTGGTAACATAACATAACATCATTATAACATTATAACATGTACACCCACTGGTCCTAGGTGTGATAGCATTTGACTTTGGTCTGGTTTTCTTTTAAAAAGCACCAATTCGAACCCCGTTGACTGTTTTTTGTCAACCTAGAGGTTGCCACTTCATTTTTACTCACTCTAGAGTGGATATAGAAGTTCCACTAAGATAATTCCCCATCCTAGCTTTTGGGGTTGTGACAAAAATTATTTTCATGCAATGCTTCAAAATTATTTTCTTTTGAAAATGACATTTATATCATTATATGCTATATGCTCAATTGGTGAAAGTTTCACATGCCATGTAGGCAAGTGGTCTTGGTAAAGCTAGTTGCTTGGCAAAAGCCAGCTCAAGGGTGGTTTAAATTGAATACAGATGGGAGTAGTCTTGGTAATCCAGGTTCTTCAGGGGTGGGCGGTATCATTAGGAACGATCGAGGTCATATGGTTTATGCTTTTAATTCTTATATTGGAGTCGGATCCAACAATAGAGTGGAGTTATTAGCTGTTTTTCAGGGACTCAACGCCTGTAAGGATATGGGGATTAATTTTGTGAAAATTGAATTAGATTCTCAAGTGGTGATTTCGTGGTGGAATAGGAGAAGTTGTGAGGTGTGGTACTTGGAAGATTTTTGGGAAGATACGTTGGCCCTTATGGATTCTATGGTGTGCATAATTCGTCATGTTTATAGGGAGGGAAATAAAGCTGCGGATTGGTTGGCTCGGAGTGGTGTGTCGGGTCTTAATTCTGAGTGGAGATTTATTAGGGATGTGCCTAGGGTGCTTCGTGGTTTAATCCGTTTGGATATTCTGGGTTTGCCATCATTGCGTTGCTATTAGCGTCATATTCATGCGGCATTCATGTCCTCAGGTTGGTTTGGTAGGATTTTATGATTTTATATTTTTTGTGTTAACATTGTTTGTTTGGTGGTTTTTCTTTACAGGAATGGTTTTTGCTTGGTTTTCCTTCTTAGTACGTCCTTGAATTGATGTTTTCTGTAAGTTTGACACTTGGGAGCGGAATTTTTGTAATACTAGGTGTTGGTCTGTAACCACGGTATTCCTCCACCATAAGCGAGGGCTATTAATAAAATTTGGGAAGGGGTCACTCATGGACGGGTGATCTCGGCTCTTCTAAAAAAATAAATAAATAATAAAAAAAAAATGTAGGCAAGTGGTCATGTACAATATAACATGATGTTTCATGCTCAAAATGAAAATTATAACATGAATGTAGCATTTATCAATAAATCATAAATAACTTATCAAAGTGTAAGTTAGAGGCCAACTTACAAACTGTCTAAATTTGGAAAAATCGTAGCAACTGTAATCAAAGTTGTACTAAGTTTCAAGAACTAGTATTTACAAAAATACCCCTAAACTTTCAAAAATTATCTCTAAGGCCTAATTTTTAACTATTTGCAAATAAGCCCAAAATTTAACCAAACTTCACAAGCCTCATCATATTTTCCATATTCTAAAACCGTGCATGCTTGGATGATCAATACAAGATATAATTAAATCATATTATGACATGCTTCTAGAAATTAAACCTTTCGAAATCATTATAAGACATTTACGGATCATATAAAATCATACCAACTCATGACATTGCTAAAAATTCAACCCAACATAATTAATTCCAACAAAACTTTAAATTTGACCCAGTTTTGAACTTAGATTGCTAAACCTTATTTAAACTCAATCAAAATTCATTCTCATAGCATAAATTAAAGCCTAATATGTTATTCTAATACTCATCAATATATTAAGCAAGAATACTTACAAAGTCATGACCCTTTAAAGCTCCCAACACAAGACACTCAAGAACTTCACACAATCACATGGTTTCACTCTTTTGCACACTAGAAGGGGAAGAACTCTTCAAGAACTCAAGAAAATGATTGAGAAAAGGTGTGAGGAACTGAGGAGAGGAAGGAAGGTATTTATAGGCTTCAAGATGGAAGGGGGATGCCAGCCTTGGCTGGAGGAGGGCTTTGTGATTGGTGGAGTGGGTGGTGGTGGTGATGAGTGCAAGCGTCTAGATTTTTGTTATCTTTGTCCATATGTGAATAGTACCCTATGCTACCATGATCTCATCAAGGTTAGGTTCTGCAAGGATGCTAAGGGTGCAGGGTTGTGCTGGAGAAAGAAAAGAAAAGAAATCAAATTAAGGCAAGGAGTCAAGCCATGATGTCGCCGGGTGAAAATCTAGACAGACTTTCACTTCATTGCTTGCACCCCTTTGTTTTATCTCCATGATTGAAATGCACAGGTATAGTGACACTCTTTCATGCCCTTTTCAGGTTATGGAAGATGGCAGGATTGGCTACCAAGTGATGATGTGTGTGTAGCTCAAAGGAGAGGGTGAAGTAGGGGTGGTTGCCGAGTGGTGTCTTGCACAAAAGCCAATCGATCTTGGCTCTACTTGGGGTGGCTTTGAGTCAAGCTTCACCATAATGACTGGAGGGGCTCTCAGGGATTGGAGGAGGATGGAGGTGGCATGTGTGGTGGTTCAACCAAGTGCAGATGTGCAACAAAACTCTAGCCATTCAGTTTGGCTTTAACTAGTCCTCCAATGGAACCGGGGGTAAACCCTAAAAATTTATTTTTCTCTCTTCTTCCTTCCTCTCCCATGCCGCACCTCTCCCCGCATGGCTCTCTTTCCCTCTACAACTCATGGGCTTCCCTCTACCCATGAGCTTGCATTGCTGCCACCATTTGCCACCGCTATCAGGCCCAAATCTGGGCAGGTGAGTCCTCGGTTCCTCTATTTTTCCCAACCTCACAAACCTTTTTTCCTACTCTTTTCAATTTGTGTTGTGCCTCTGTCGCCGCCATCCACCACCCCTTGACCCGACCCTGCCGGTAAGCATTTACCGGCCCCCCCTCCCTCACTTTTCATTTGTATCTCTCAATCTTTCTCTCTAAGCATGAAAACCAACTTGAGTATGAAAACCGTAGTTGCTTGCCGCTGCCACCCCACTGTGTCACACCCATTCGATGCTAGCCATAGTGAGTATTCCCTACGAGCTCGCTATTGTTGGTAAGTCGTCTTCCATCAATATCTATGTTCCTTGGTGCCTCCTTCAATTTTGTTTCTCTCTCTCTAGCGACTCTCCCTCCGTCTCTCTCTCTTGTAGCTCTTTTGTCACCGCTTGCCTTGCTATCCAACATTTTCCATGGTGGGCTCCTAGATCTCAACATTCCTTTGATTCCTCTTTCCTCTCTTGGATCCTCTCTCCCCTGTTTGCTCTATTTCTCTTTCCTAGAGCTCCGTCGTGTGTGGCCGCGGCTTGCCATTGTCAACAGCTCCCTTGTGGTTGTCCAACCACTACTCGCCTATTTTCCCCTCTTCCTGAACTCCTCCACCTTCGAATTTAACCCCAACCTGTGGGCAAAAAACCCAAATTTTGGGTTCTGCCCAGCTGTCCTCCACTGCCATCCACTTTGAAAAATTACTTTTCGCACCCTCTGTCACATCAGATTGGCCACCATTTATTTTTTTTCCTAGTCATAGATCTCCTTCAATCTGTCCAGATCCGCACGTCACCGTGCATTGCCACTACTGCTACCGTACTCTGCCCTTCTAGATGCCACAACAGTAACAGGTTTGCCATTTTCCTTGCATATTCCTTTAGGCTGCATGCAGATTTGACTAACTATTTTTCCCATCTACGCAGCAACTAGTGCGTGTGGATACTCAGTTTTCTCTTGATCGAGGAGGGATACCTTAAGTCGGCACGCTTTATCATCTTGAATTACCCTACATTGACCCTTGAAATAATTACATTGGAAAACTGAGTTTTATTGAAGTCTGGTTGTGATTTGTTAAGTGGTTGAGGGCCTCTGAAGCGTTTGGAATCGCCGTGTAGTTGTGATTTGTGAATATGTGAACCTATGTTGTTTGGCCATTAGTTGATGTATTATTTCCATGTCGTCCAATATTTGCCTATTCATGCATTTGCATTATTATTATTGTTAATTATCTTGATTGTATTAACTGCACTCTGATCTATGTCTATGCCATGATTAATTTGTTAATTGTGTTATGTTCTCTAGTTGTGCTGTGAAACTAGAAAATTGTGTTTTTAGTGTCATTTATTAAAAACGTGTTTTGCGGGTTGGTACATATCATGACCCCAAGCCGAGATGAGGCATTATGTCAATGGAGCTCCTCTGGTTACTCGAGAGCGTGTAAAACTGAGTGACGTCCATTGGATTTTCATCAGGCGACAACAGGCTTGAACGAAATGGTAATGCTCTCGTGTCGACTCTGTGGCCTCTCTGTTGGTAGAAGTTAGAGGATGCCTGGTCATGTACGCACTGGGTGAGGAGCTAGGTATCGCTCGTTCGAAGTCACATGCATAGTCGTTACCCGTGGTGTGACGAAGGGAGTCAGGGTGTGCGCATGGTCCATAGGGGAGACCATGGTGCATGTGTAATTAAATGGATGCTTTAAAAATGGAAATGTAGATTTTTGGTGTGTGTGGCTTTTTCTGTAAATTGCTAGGAAGGTTATTGGTTTCATGCACTATTGAAAGATCTCATGTTTTTTTCAAATGCTGTGATATGTCCACTTTTTATGTGTTTGTATTTTTGGGTGTCATTGTGACGCTCCCAAATTCCGCTTGGGATCGGACGGACATTTGAAGCGTCGAGACATGCAACATAAGGTTACCTGCCCCCGTTCATGACATATAAGATGCAATATTTCTAACATGCATCTAGCATTATGCAATATTTGCAACGGATAATTTTTTTTTTCAGTAATACTATGCACTAAACTGAAATATCCCAAATACTTAAAACATACTTCATACATAATGATGTACTAAACAACTGATTTCACAACACTAGTCCAAAATGGTTGTGATCAAAAGAGTATTGGAGATTGAACACCACAAATACAAGTAGTAATGAGGTAACTACTGTACTACCATCTACGTTACACCATTGTTTAGTCGATCATTTCCAGTTGGTTGATTCTCGATTCTCTTTCAGATCCTGAAACAAAATCTACCATTCGGGGGGAATGGTAGTTGGGACTACCACAGTAAGATTTTATTACAAATCTCAGCAAGTTAACAAGAAACTTCCACACAGGTTAATGATGCATGCATGGCAGTAAAAGCATGAATGCATAATCAAATCATAAATAATCATAGTATAACTTGACATACAACATAACATAACTGACATAACTTAAACTGAAACTGAAGCTTAGCATGAACGTGACTTGAAACATAACATGGACTTGAAACATAGCATGAATGTGAACTTGGAACATAACATGGACTTGAAACATAGCACGACTGTGAACTTGAAACATAACATGAACCTGAGCATGACATAATATAAATGTGAACTTGAAACATAAAGTAAATGTGAACATAACATAACATGAACTTGAAACATATTCTTGTCTCATGGGATTACCATGATTGCGTGAACGTAAACTTGAACATAACATAATGTAAAACATGACTTGAACGTGAAACACAAGAACTTGGAATCTTATTCAATAGACATAATCATTAAAGTGACCATATGGGTGCTACACAGGTCCCCTTGAGCCGTGTGTCCCTGCCGATTACCACATCACATCACAGGTGTCTATGCCTGCTGTGAGTGCGTTAATACGTACTCCACAGTTGTTGTGGCCCCACGTATTCTACGTGTCACAATTGCTGTGTCTCACGTAGTGTATGCTCCACAATTGTTGTGGCCCCATACTTCATGCTCCACAGTTGTTGTGGCCCCATGACTTATTTGTTTGTGCCACACTTGCTGTGGACACACGTAACATGATGTGTGGCACCATCAGCGTTAGTGCCTGGTGCGCTCCGGTAACCAACTAATTAGGCCTCATTCGCAACCTGTTGACTGTACTTCGTCAACCTAGGAATTTCACACCTATTTAGACACTCCAGTGTGAACAAAGGAGTTCCACTTGGATATTACCCCATCCTAGCGCTTAGGGTCGTGATTGACATGAATAACTTAACTTGCAGACATGACATTTCGTAACATGACGTAACATGAATATGACATAAACGTGACATAAAAGACAGAAATCTTGACGTAGCGTAACGTGACGTGAACGTAAGATAACAGACATGACATACTTTGAAACATAAATGTAACAGACAACATTTCATAACATGGCATACATGTAACAGGCAACATTTTGTAACATAGCATACAATGTAACAGACAACATTTGTTAACATGGCATAACATGTGACAGTGAATATTACATTATATGAAATACATGTAACAAATGGAATACTTAACATGACATACTTGCAATGTATAGTAATGTATAGCAATACGTGACATAATATCTTGTATAACAGATGAATAATTCATGACAGAATAAATTATGTGTAACAGATAAATATGTAATGACTCGGCATGGCACATATGAGAACATGCATACATACACTTTAGTTCTCTTACTTATCACTCATACACATTAAACTGATAGAAAGTTAAAAACTAACTTACCTTGTTCTTCGCGCTTCGAGACAAAACTCAAGTGCGATCACAAGAAACAGAAAGTAGTGATTTCTAAAAGTTAGAACTTAATCACTAACAATTAGGNAGATGGTATTAAATACTCCATCTCAAAAATCTTTTAGCGTCGAAATGGAATAATCATGATTGTTTTTGTTGTAAATTTTGTTATCTTTGAGAACAATAATTGATACAATGTAATTTAAGAATTATAATATGTTGAATGATGTGATTGATGATATCAAATTTAAGATAAAAAATAATAATATTAGATGATTATTAAAAAGGAAAAATCATTCTTAAAAGCTAAGATATTTATATATATATATATATATAATTTGTACAAATCGAAATTAAAAATAGGACATGTGGCAAGTATGACGTGGAAGGTGTGCTTCACAAATAAGCCAGAAGACAACACAAGCAGCCACACCCTAAACACACGCATATAAAAAAAAAATAGAGTAATGCTATTCATCATCTAAATTTTTATCATCATTTTATCATCTTATGATGTGTTATTAAATTATTAAAGATTATTTATTATATTTTACTTATAAACCTATCATCTACTGCTACATCATGAGATGATAGGATAATGAATAAATTATTTTTAAAAAAAAATAAAATCCATACTAATAAGTTATAATCCCCACATGCACATTGCATTGCATGTAGGCGAAATCATGTAATTAATTAGATTTTATTTTCCTTTTTATTCTTTATTAAAAAAAATCTCAGAATAATATATATTATTGAAAAAACCATTTAATTAATTTCCTAATTTGCATAACGTACAGACGTCTGTCTTATATGTTATGCTGGCTGGCCCTTTGATTTCTGTGGTTAAAAAAGGGGGCTGACATTCTAACACTGGCACAAAAGATATGAATCATGCTGCTTTTGCCCACATGACCAAATTAGTACTCATGTATACGTTGTTGTATCTATATATATAAAATCATATACACATTCTTCCCTATAAAAGGGCAATTCCTCTCGCATTACCCATACATAATAAAAAAGAATAGACAGAGAGATCATAGATATAGAGAGAGATGGATGCAAACATGGTGATCAAAAAGCCACCTTCTTCTTCTTCTTCGCATGAAGAAATCATGAAGCTGAAAGTTAAGGCAGCCATGAGGCTGGTATTGATGGCAGTCTTTCTGGGGAGTCTTTTGATGTGGATCATGATGCCCACCAACACATACAAGCTAGACTGGCTGCCCACTATCCGATCAAAGACTAACTCCACATATTTTGGGACGGAAGGTTTACAATCCAATATTATTTATATTCCTTTCATTTTTCATTAATAAATGTTATATCCACAAA
>QEOY01003869.1:81021-133046 GCA_003123805.1 Juglans sigillata
CTCCCTTCTCCATTCTCGATTTACTAACAATACACATGCCTTTTTAGCCAAACAATGCGTTGCCTTATTAATTACCGTCTCTACATGTTCAACATTCCATCTCCCCAATGAATTTGGCAGTTTGTCCTAAATGATCTCATGTTCATAACTTACCGTACTTTCAACATTGGAGACCAAATTAGCTTAGAACACTACACCTGAAACCACAACAGTACTATTTATAATTTGTAAAGATTGAGGAAAGTTTACTGCCATGCATGCTGCGTGTATGTATGCTTCAAAGACTGTGGGGTTCAACATATCTGTGTGTGTGTGAGAGGCTTCCACGCACATTGGCTTAGTATAATATCAGCTCTTGCATAACGATCCCATTCCTGATACAACATTCAAGATCTCTCATGGCTATAGCACTTGCAAACTCTCAGTAGATCTTCCAATGGGCTACACAAAAGACAGCCTATCTTTCCCCCTTTGGGTTAATGTGGGCCGTGGCAACCCCTTTTTTAATATATATTATTTTTTTAAATGTGATAGCCTATTAAAGGATGTGTTTGGTTGTTCAAATCTATAAAGCCCCGTTCCCCACGGTTAAGAAATACGTCACATTTTTGAAATTCTCGGGGAGCCGGATAAAAGGGATGAAATCAAGAATCACTCAACTATGCATAAATCAAGGACATCAGACCATGATCATAGCCATCCTCCCATCATATCTCAACAATCTTCTTAAGTCAACTAGTGTATATTCTTAGGAAGTAAATCTCTTGTGTTAGCTGTATATAGCTTTTGTTTAGCCGTGTATATTTGGTTAATATTCTTTCCATTTCTTGTACACTTTCCATAGATAGATTTCAGTTGTACATGCTACTATTTATAAGAATGAAGATACACTCTCTATCTCAACTCATGAGATAGTGTTTCTCAAACATCATTATGGTATCAAAAGCCTCTACAGATTGATATAGAGCTGTGTGATTTTTTTTCCCTTTCTTTTTTTTTTCTGTCACGGATTCATCTACAACTTCCAACTTCTAAAATTCCCCAGACGCTTATCCCAATCCTACATCACAAAATGTGCCCAACTATGTTTCAATTAAACTAAATTCCAGCAACTTTTTGCTCTGGAAAACTCAAATGTTAAACATCTTGGAAAGTTATGATCTTCAAGGATTCATAATAGGTCACATTGAAACCCCACCTCAATTCCTCCAAGGTGATTCCTCCCAGCCTAACCCATTGTATGCAAAGTGGCACAAGTCTGATAGGCTAGTGAAAGGCTGGCTTACAACCACCTTATTTGAGGAAGTGTTAGGCATTGTTGTTAGCCTAAACACTGCCTTAGAAGTTTGGCATGCTCTAGCTCATGCCTTTGCTCGAGTTTCCTCTGACAGAAGTCTTGCTCTGAAGCATAAACTTACATCAATCACCGAAGGATCTAGTTCCTTGAGTGAATACCTAAGGAAAATCAAAGCTATGTTTGATGAACTTGCTACTATTGACAAGCTAGTGGCAGAACACAAAAAATCCTGGTGGCTGCTCAATGGCCTTGGCAAAGAGTTTGAAGTTTTTACTGCAACTATGCTTAGGCCTCTTGTTCCTGCTTATTCAGAAGTTGTCACCCTATTGGAGAGCCATACAGACAAGTGCAAACTTGATGTTAACCCTTCTCCTATGGTTTTTTATGGACAGAAGAACTACAAGCAAAAGAAGTCCAATGCACAATCTGGATCTTTTACATCCAAAGGGTGTGGTTTTGTGCAAAGGTCATCTAATGGTCCAAAACAAAGTGCTCCACATCAAGCACAAAATTCCAACAGCCACTCTGGTGGTCCTCCATCAAATTTCAAATCTACAACCAAAGAGGAAGTCATATGCCAAACTTGTAACAAAAGAAACCACACTGCTTTAAGGTGCTTTAATAGGTTTAACCATTCTTTTACCTAATACAACCATCCTCAAAGTTTTGCAGCCCTCAAAATGAAGGACAACACTGAGAATTCTTCTTGGCATCCTAACACTGGGGCCACTGACCACATGACTGCAAATGAAGGTATTCTTCACTCACTAACTCCATACATAGGCCATGATGTTATAATGGTAGGAAATGGCAAAGTATTACCTATCACTCATATTGGTCAGGCAATGGTTGGCTCTTCTAATTCTCAGATTCTGTTAAATGATGTGCTAGTAGTTCCTGAAATCAAGAAGGATTTATTGTCTGTTAGCAAATTAACTAGTAATTACCCTCTACAATTTGAGTTTATTGGATATGGTTTTGTGCTAAAGGACAAGGTAACTCAGAAGACAGTGGCAACAGGCAAGAATCAGGAGGGCCTATACACTTTTGATCCTGTTTCAACTTTTCAAAATAAAGAGAGCTTCTACTCTTCCAGATTTTGATCCACAAATAAAGAAGAATGGCGCCAAAGGCTTGGACATCCAAACTCAAGAATTTTAGACTTTCTTTGTACCAAAAAGTTCATTAATCTTGAGTCAAAACAAATTTCTTCAAAATTTTTTTACAAGCTATCAAATGGGAAAAGCATGCAAGTTGCCCTTTCTTCCTAGAGATCACACTGTTATTGTTCCATTTGCTAAAATACATTGTAATCTATGGGGACCAGCTCCTACTCTTTCAAGGGAAAAAATATAAATTCTATTCAATTTTTGTTGATGAAGCAACAAATTTTTCATGGTTGATTCCACTTAAGCACAAATTTGATCTTCACTCAACCTTTGTTCAGTTTCACATGCTTGTCAAGTGTCAATTTGATGCAAAAATTTGTGTTTTTCAAACTGATGAAGGAGGAGAGTTTAATGATGCAAAACTACTTGCATACCTTCATAACCATGGTATTATTCAACAAGTTGCCTGTCCCAAAACTCCTGAACAAAATGCTAAAGCAGAAAGGAATCATAGGAGTATCACAAATCTTGGGCTAACTATGATGTTTCAAGCAAAACTGCCACCTAGATTCTGGCTAGATTGCTTTTCTACTGTAGTTTTTTTATTAAACGGATTACCAACTCTTGTGCTTAACATGGACTCACTCTTCTTTAGACTTTATGCTAAACATCCTGATTATATCATACTTAGAACCCTTGGGCCCAGATGTTTCCCATACCATGGAGAGTATAGGTCAAATAAGCTTGAACCCAAGTCCTTGCCATGTGTCTTTATTGGCTATAACAACAAACACAAAAGTTACAAAAGCCTTTATCCACCCACTGGTCGTGTTTTTATCTCAAGGCATGTGGTGTTTGATGAATTTGTCCTACCTTATTCTAAACTCACCACGCTCTATGACTCTCTTACTCTTGAGGGAGAAATCTCAACATTCACTGAAGGCACAAAGTTCTCTCTAAAGATCTTGTAAAGCAGCCATTGCCTTCTGCTTATGCTTCTCCTCCCTCTTCATCAAATCCAATTGAGATCGATTCCTCCTCCCAAACAGATTGTCCATCATCAAATTCCCTTCCAGAAACAGATTGTCTACCTCATCCATCACAAACTGTTTCTGTTCAGCCCACTGTCCAGTCAATTCCACCTCCACATCCTATGCAAACCAGGTCTAGGTGTGGTATTTAACAAACCAAACCCTCGATATGCAAATTTGCATCAAATTGTTCCCATCCCTGCTGAACCAAAGTCAGTTAAAATTGTATTGAAACATCCTGGTTGGTTTGCTGCAATGGAAGAGGAAATTGATGGACTTGCCAAAAATAATACTTGGGAACTAGTTCCACAAACTGATGATTTGAATATAGTTGGCTGCAAATTGGTGTATAAAGCTAAACTAAGGGCAAATAGTACTCTTAAAATACTTAAAGCAAGGCTGGTTGCTAAAGGCTTTAGTCAAGTTCATGAGGTTGACTAATCTGATTTATTTGATTGATCTGACTAGCCAACCCACTTAACCCTGTGTGCGAGGTTGTGCACTAGCCCCACGTCCCGCAGCTGCAATGGGAGCTGACAATAGTATTCTAGCATACTATGGTGGTAGTCCATGCTTGAGTCTGTGGCTTGCACATCCACCCTGAAACTGCATTTGTATCATGCATCTAAATGGTCATCTAATTAACTGTTATAAGCTTATTTTACACTTTCTCTTTATGTAACGCGAGATGCATTAGATGCATAATATATATGTAATTATAATATGCGGAATGAAATATGATGAATGACGTACTTGTAAATATCATGACATGCATGGTACATAAACACTGACTTCCAAAGAACTGGCTTTAATAATATATATATATATATCTAGCCAACGTTTACTAATCCTAATTTATGATCAAGCTACTTATCTTGTAGTGTAACTTTCTAAAATTTTTGACACAAAATCAATCACAGTGCTTGATTGGGTATTTTGGGTTCGACCACTGAAGTTATGGCGATTTATGGTTTTTCTAAATAATAAACGGAATGGAGATATCTATAGAGAGATTTAGGAGAGGGTACCGACAAGTTTGAGTTGGACTTGGTTAATACGTTTAGTGACACAAATCTGCTAAACACGCAGTTGTGATCATCTAAGAAGAGAGTTTGAGTTTAAAAACATCATCTAGTAGTTCATTCAATGTAGGATTGACAGTAACTGAGACTGCATAGGGAGCTTCAATAAGTAATGATTTTAAAATGAAATAAATTCTAATAGCCAATTTTTAAATTCTAAAATGAGTCTAACTCATTCAATACTAAGTGGGATTTAACCTAATTACAGAGCCTAATTAAAACTCTTAATCAACCTCAATAATTTATCTTTTATGGACTTATCCAATATGGCCCATTAAATATAATTTAGGCCCAATAAAAATTATCACTATTTTGACATTAGAATTATTGGGCCAGGTTGTTACAAAATCAACTCATATCAACTTAATCATGGATGGGTCCCATGACTTTTTCAACTTCCCATAAAAAGGTTAAACCCATCTCAACCTACTTCATACATTCAAACACATATCTTAACTTATTTCCATTCAAACACATCTCAATGGGATCAACAAAACGCTATTATTCACAAATTAACGCAGATNAACACATCTCAATGGGATCAACAAAACGCTATTATTCAAAAATTAACTCAGATCATTTAAGATCACCTCAACATCCAAATACAGTCTAAGAAACCAATTAATGGATTGATCATGACAACTCTATTGACGCCCTTTTTGGTTCCCTTGTGTGGAAAGCCTCTTTTTGTACCCAAGATGTTTCTATATGGATTGTTTTTAGTTTGTTAATTTTTTTTTAAGTTAATCTCCTTTGTGCTCCTGACTTTAAAATGCATCCAAAGCCGTGTGATATGCCTTCTTCATTTTTGTGACTTTTGCGCCAAACAACCTAAATATCTGGGTTCACTGAACTGAAATCACCATAGAAAGATATATTCAATATTCAGATTGAGAGCATCTTGATAATATAATAATAACATGTTTTGTCTTAGCAAGATTTCATCAAACTAAATAAAGAAATGCAAGAGGAAGGCTCAAACATACACAATCATGTTATACTGGATACAGTGCATTAAATAAGAAATAAAAAGAAGATAATAGAACCAATGACTTGGTTCGGGCTCATTTTTGCAGGAGTAATTGTGATAACATGGACTTAGCCAAGTCCTCGCCTGTTACTTTTATTATTTTTTCCTTAGTCCAATTAGAATTTAGCCCTATGGTGGATGCACCAATTGGGAGAGAGAGACCCTTAAGTTTTCCTAAGCTTCAGTCATTAGAGCCTTAAGAAGGGATTTTTGGTTTGGCAAGCATGCAACCAAGCTTCTAGAAGAAGCTTGTAAGAGGGAAGGGAAAGGCCATTTTTGGCCATAAGGGAAGAAGTGCCACTTGACACACATGCAAGAAAGGAAGAAGGCCAAGGGGTTTATGGGTTTTGAAGACCTACATGCCACTTGGCAATCATGCCATAACCATCCAATAGGTTCATTGTATTTGGACCCAAAAATGGAAGAAGGAAGGAAGGGATTTCGGGCATGGCAAGGGATTCATAGGCCACTTGCCACATGGCATGTGATGCCAAGACTTTCTAGGCTTTTGTGTAATTTTTTTAAAGCCCGTGACAGTTTTGGTCTTGTAAGAAGTTAGGGTTTTGAAGCCCAATACAATTAGGGCTCACGCCCAACTTGAAGTGTATGCATGGTGCTTGACATCCAATGAGGTCAAGAATAGGACTTGATGAATCTAGATAGAAATGAGGGAAGGGAGGTGAGAAGGAGGTAAGAATTTTGGCTAACACTCCTATCATGGGAAAAGCTAGCACTTTTTGCCATGTGTCACACATGCATGAAAATCTTTGTTTGTGGAAGGAAGCCTTTGACACATGTCACCATGGGGAAAGGAACTTAGAAGAAAATGATTAGAATTATGGGAAAATGGAACTAGGAAGGGCCAAGAGGCCTTGGATGGCAACAAGGAGAGGAGAAAGGATTGCTTTTATTTTGCCATGTGTCTTCCATGCATGAAGGTAGGTAAAAAGTTGCCTTGGAAAGGAGCAAGCACAAGGAGGGAAGAAGGCTACACTCCTAAGGGCTTTTAGAAGAGAAGCTTGTGTAAGAAACCCTTGAAGTGGTTGGCTAGGGCAAGATCTTTGTGCCAAAAGAGGACCAATCACATGCTTGTCCAAAAATATGGTGAAAAGAAGATTTCCTAGATAAGAGAAAGGGGTTTGGTAGCCCATGCACTTACACCACACTCTTCACATGCCACTTGGCAATCATGCACACATGTAAGAGATTGAATAGGATTTGAGTGGACAAAGGACCTTTTAGCCACTAGATACATTGAACCAAGACATGAAATGAAGGGTTAATGTGGAAGGTGAATTTGGTTTTGGAAGAGGGAGGGCCGCATGGCATCCATGCATGAGTTTGTTTCATGCAAAAGGCTTCTTGAAATGTCCATAAAAGGGGACAAACTGAAAACCCTTGGACCTTTGGCCATTTTATGCTTCTCTTGTGATCTTCGGTCACTACACAATTCCTCCTAAGTTTTCATCATTTTTCTCACCATCCAAACCCTCTCCATCATACCTTCTTCTCATTCAAATATCACTTGGAAATTAAGCAAAGCAAGAAGATATTTTCAAGAGGAGAGATTAGAAGGTATGAAGCAACATTTCCCTTACTACACACACACACGCACACACAGATTGAAAGGAGAGAAAGTTTCAGTTTAAGTCAAGTTCATCTAGAACTTATGCTCTCACACATGCACACTTGAGCTAGGTGGATTTAGCTTGTATTTTGAAAGGTTACTCCACATGAACCATGCCTACACACACAGGGATAGATTAGGGTTTTTTCTTCAAGAAAGACAATGTAACCTTACTTGTCTTTAAGCTCTACAAACATGGTGTTTTGAGGAAAGAGGGTAACGACACTAGTGAGTTGTAGTTATGGTTTCTATTGGAAGGCAAGTCTCGGATTCAAGAGGGAAGGGTTCGAAAACTTAGGGTTTTTCTTGGAAATAAAAGGGTGTAAGAAGCACTACACATGAACACTTGCGTTAGGGTTTTCTTGAGCAATGATCATAACTAGTATTACATGTGATTTTCAGCTTGCTTGCTTTAAACACATTTTTGGATTTTTGTAAGTACACCTCTAACTTGTACTTAGATATTTTATGCATATGGCTTGTGAACTTGTTGGTTGATTCGGTTTTGTATGATTGTTTGGGAGTTGATGTTCTTCCATGTGTTATGAACTTCTTTTGTTATGATTATTTTAAAGTATGATTGAAATGGTTTAAGGAAGATGTGTATGATATGGAAAAGGGAGTAAGAATGCCATGCTAGGGTTCAGTTTTTACAATGTTTCTTTATACATGAATGGTTGTCACTCAAACGTTTTAGTATAGGACTAAAATCAGGAAAATATTTTCCATGATCACAAGGAAGGGTTTCGGCCACACATGAGAAATTCTTTATTAAAGGTCTTTGTTCAATGCATTAGAAGATTCTAAGTTCATGAAAATTGATTGAAATGCATGTTTACTAAGGTAAGAGGTTTCGGCCAACCCTATGGATGAAGCATGATCATTGGTGTCTTAAGATTGATGTGATATGAATGATGTTTGGCTAGGTTAGGGTTTTATGTGTTTTGGCCCTTACATGATGATGATTGGAATGTATGGCTTTGATTGATATGCATGCCTTCAAGTAAGTATAAAGGAACATGTTCGCATGTTCTAATATTTTCAAGCCGTAATGCGATATGTATTTCATGAATGAATGTTTGATGGTTATTATGATAAAGCATTTCAGCATCTCATGGCTATGATGAAGCATTTTGGTATTTCATGTGTCCCATGAAAGTTCTAAGGTCCATTGTCATGTCACATGCATTGGGATTGTGAAAACCCTTTTTGAAATGAAAAAGAGTCTTTTTAAAAAGTAAAGTTTTTATTACGACTCCAAATGTTGGGACGGGGGAATGTCCTAGTGGAACTCATCTGTCCTCACAGAAGTATTTAAAATGGAGGGATACCCTTGGGTCAACGAACTACTGTCGGCGAATCTCGAATGGTTCCTAAAAGAAAAGGATACCGAAGCAGAATCACATCTAAAGCTACTGGGTGCACCTACAGTGAAGGCGAAATGCGAGCTGCCATATATGAAAGTCAAGACGTAGTGTAATACCCAGCTCCTTCTTCTTACGTACGCTTATCTCTTTCTGATGTATGTTTCATCTTGATGACGTAAGCAAATTCTGAAGGCAGAGATTATGTGATCATCTGCCTTTCTTACAAGCGATTGCGAGCCACGTTATGAGTGCCAAACCATGATGGCGTGTCTCAAAAGATATCGTGTGACTTCTAGAGCATGCCTAGTGTTTTAAATATGCTGGAAATATTTATAAGGAGTATTTCCATCATTATTGAATTAAGATTCGATCTTAAATACGACAATCATAATATTATTGAAGAGCTCCAAAAATATTATAATTGCCGAAAATCATTTTAGTATTATTATTAAAATGATTTCAATTATTTAAGATATTATGAGATTTAAATTATGCTGAGAACTTTTATTAATTAAATGGTTTAACCCTTTTAAATATGTTAAGTGAGACTTCATCATTTTATTAATGATGAAGAATATTATTTTATAAACTAAAGTTAGTTTAAAATAATATTTACCTTAATTCATTTAAGTGCTTTTAATTAAGTTAATGTTTTACGCATCTTCAAATCAGCGTTTTAATTCCTCGTCGTTAGATCGTTGTGTAGATCCCCAGATGAAAGGACTGGGTTAAATACCCAGACCCCTCTCTTTTCTCTCTCATTTCCCCGTAACCCTTTCTCTCCTCCCTCCCTCATTCGGCGTACGCAGTACGTGATCCACCCATGCCGAACGGCTTAAGGCCTCAGCCCGGCGCCACCGTGCGTCGCCCTTCCTCACCGCCGGCACCAATGGCTTGCTCTCCCTCCGGCGAGTCCATCCATGCCGACCTCTCCCCCTCACGCTCTCCCTTTCTCCATTTCGGAACTACAAAGCCCGAATGGGCTTAGTGCGCGTAAAGCCGCCGTACGCCGCCCTCCAACGCCACCACTCCCTCGACAGCTTCCTCTACCATCAGCCACCACTCCCCAGTGAACTTGGCCTCTGTTATGCAGCCACCTCCCCTCCGTCGCACACATGCAAGCACAAGGAGACCCACACAAGGCTTCACCGTGCGCAGCCCCTAGCGCCGCCGTGCGCAGCACCTACGACCACCTACCAACACCATGGCTCCTCCCAGAGCTCCTCCATGTGACCCATGGCTAGAAACCCCCTCCTCCACCTCATGGCTTCTCCCTCTCTCACGCACGGGTTGCATGCCGTGCACCACCTTGCACCGCCACCCACGGCTGATAACCGCCATGTCCAGCCTCCTCAGGCAGCCACCAAGCCAACCCAACCTCCCATGGCCCCGATCTGCCACCCACGAGGGCACACTCTCTCTCACTCTCCCACGGCTTCTCCTCCACGGTATGGCCAGATCCACCACCGTGAACCACCGTGGCGCCACCACGAGATTCACCGCACCTCCCTTAGCTAAGCCCTAGGTCCAAACCATCACTTTATGTGGTGGGTAACCACTGCACGTGATGGACAGTCACTGCGTGTGATTGACCGCCACTGTACATGGCTAGATCCGCCATGTTATGCCCCTTGCCATCATCACAAGGCCATCACGAACCCTTCCAAGACCACACCTAGCTATCCAAACGCCTAAACAGTCACTGTACGTGAGTTAGCCGCCACGTACGACTCTTCTGACATCATTGGCTATGACGGTCAACGAGCAACGCACGGGTTATCCCGTCGATGTTATAACCCTCTATCCCTCGTAATTATGTTAGATATTGATTAGTTGACTACGTTGTGGATTGTGCTATTAGTATTAATGGAGTTGTGATATCGTGATGTGGTGTTGTGTGATGAAGTGTTGGGCATTCTGTGTAGTGAAGTGTTAGGCTTATCTGTGTTGTATGGAGGTACATTGTGCCGTGTAGTGTGCTATGATGTGTTGGGCGTAATTGGGAAGTGTGCTTTGTAGTGTGATTTGGGGAATATGTGCTGTAATGGTGGCATGGTGTATGTGGAATGGATACAGCGCACACTGAGTGTACTCTGTGTGCATGTGGCATGTTGTATATATAGGGAGTACAAATGGAATGTACTCCATGTGATGGTGAGATGCACCATATGACGGGTACGCCATAATGGTGATGTGTCGTAGTGTGTATGAAGGGAGTACACGATGGGTGTACTCTGTGGGGTATAGTATATGTGAGGAGTACAAGTGGAGTGTACTCAATGGCGTAGTGCGTGTAAGAGGAGTACATGTGGAATGTACTCCGTATGGTGGAGTAATGCACCACGTGGCGAATATGCCATAGTGGTGATGTGACATGTGGAATGGGAATAGTTCACGCTGTGTGTACTTTATATGTGGCATAATGTGAGATAAGGAGAGTATATGTAAAATATACCCTCATGGCGTATTGTGGAACGGGATGAGTACAAGTGGAGTGTACTCAGTGGCGTAGTGCATGTAAGAGGAGTACATGTGGAATGTACTCTATGTGGTGGACGATGCACCATATGGCTTGTATGCCATAATGGTGATGTGGCATGTTGTATATGTGGGGAGTACATGTGGAATGTACTCCGTGAGATGGTGGGATGCACCATATGGCATGTATGCCATAGTGGTGATGTGGCGTAACATGCATGGAGTATATTCAGAGTGCATTCTATGTAGTGGAGTGACGTACCATATGGCGAGTATGCCATAGTGGTGATGTGTTGTAATGTGTATGAAGGGAGTATACGGGGAGTGTACTCCATGTGATATGGTGATGCACCATATGGTAGGTATGCCATAGTGGTGATGTGGTATGTATGTGGGGAGTACATGTGGAATGTACTCCATGTGATATGGTGATGCACCATATGGCAAGAAGGCCATAATGGTGATGTGTCGTGTGTATGAAGGGAGTATACGGGAAGTGTACTCCATGTGATATAGTGATGCACCATATGGCGGGTATGCCATAGTGGTGATGGAGCGTATGTAAAGGGACTATGAGTGGAACACACTCCATGTGATGGAGTGATGTACCATATGGCAAGTATGCCATAGTGGTAATGTGGTATGTATGAAGGGAGTATGCGTGGAGTGTACTCCACATAGCAGCAACACTCCGTGTGACGTGTCGTAGAGATAAGGATGGTTATGTGATTGATGGGCGTGGAACGTGATGGATAGTGTCGGGAACTGTGGAACAGTATCCCGAAGTACTTATGGCGTAGCCTGTAGTCTGAGGTGACAAGTGTCACTGCGATGGACTTATGGTTAGGAGTATGCGTGAAGTATCAGAACAAGTACAAGAGTGCGCAGCGGAAGCATGACTGGGGAATGTCACGAAGTGACATGACTACTGACAGTCGTGCTTGTGATGGGTGAAATAGTGGAATAAGTGTAAGAGTACGTAGCGGAAGCATGACTGGGCAACGTCACGAAGTGAATTGGTTATTGGAAGTCATGCTTATAATGGGTGAAGTGTTAAAGTATAGAAATGGCGTAACGGGAACGTGACGAGATGTCACGATGTGACGGGAGTACGTGAGGAACCGTACTCATGATGAGTCAGGAGTTGATGTAGTAGAATGTTAGGTAACACAACAAGGTCACAATGTAGCTCTGGAGCAATCTCTATAACGTGACATGAAACGCAGTTATGAATGGAGTCTTGTCGTGTTAAGTGTTGGCATGAACTGTCAAAAGGGACGGGTAGCGTGAGGAGTCATGCTAGCCGGGTTAAGAGAAGATTGGTATCGGAGTATGGCCCTTGTCCCTACGAGCAGGTGATCAACGTGTTATATATGTTGATCCTAGGTGATAAAGGGGTAAGGTACCTGTGTAACATGGTGAGAGACACGTGCCGGACGGATTCACCATATGTAATGGGTAATCTGTCATGAGCATAGTTGCACGGTGCTTAAGCCTTAGAGTTGGCTTAGAGCCATGTGTCTTGTATGGATGGGAATGAGGATTTAGTATGGGCTAAGATGCATGAAGGTAGTGACGGATGCATTGTTAGGATTGAGATGTGTGATTCCATCGGTCGGAATCATGCATCGAATGTGGTTGTAAGACGAATGTCTTAGTGTCTTAATCCTAAGGTGAATAATAGGTTCACTTTAGTGGATGAGCACTCGAGACAAGACTTTGAGTTGGAAGTTGTGGTGAGCGTAAGTGGTCCCCGAAGGGTTTAACATAGTGAAGGGCACGTAAGTGCACAGGATAGAAGGAGAGTGTTCTAAGTATAGCGTAGTTCTATTTATAGCTTAAGTTACTTATGCATTAGATAGAGAATGATGCTAAGGTTATGTGTATGCATGTAGGTTGCCATCTGACAAGCATGAATGGACTAAATGACATGCAAGTAGCATGGAGTCCAGGTAAGTGTTACGTTCATACTCTTCTAGAGTTTTCAAAGATACAAGAAACGCTTGTCCTTTAAGATGCTCACGAAAAGACTAAAGACATTTTAAGAAAGAAAATGCTAAGTGTTCAAAAGTATAAGTATGTACGGCCCCTCCTTGCCAGCCCCTTTTTACGCATCCAAAATATTAATTGTACGCATGTGAATGGATGACTATACGCTGTATCTATTGTATGTATTTTCTAAGAAAAATCTATAAACTGATGAAGATGCATGAAAGGCATGAAAGCGGATGCTTTTGTGAATCCTACGAACCGACGCTCTCATGTGCGCCATGAGGTAACGCTCGTGGATGCCATGATTGACGACGTTCAAGGTGACGCTTATGGATGCCACGAAAGCTGACGCTTAAGCCCATGTATGTTCTTAAACGAAGTTTTCCACGAACGAACTGTTAAAGAGAGGATAGAACTGAAATGAACTAAAAGACGAAAAGACCATTTTCGGGCTTACGCCCCAAACGATATTTTCTCACGAAAAGAAATGTTTTCTCATAAAAAGAAAGGACTGTTAAATGAAAGAACGAACTGAACGAAAGCTTCAGCTCTTTCGAGCTGACATGAACGAATGAATGAAAAGCAAGAAAGAAAGAAATGAAAGCATGAATGTATGAAGACACGTAACAGCCACATGACATGAATGAAAGGGTACCGATGAATGGGCAGATTGCAATGTCGGGTAAGTAGTGCTGGAAGTGCACCCAGTGCTGCCCCTATGAAAAGGGGTTCCCAACCCGTGGCCACGGGCGGAATCCGGGTCCAAAGGAAGACAGCTAACCCCAAACACATGGGGCATAATTGTGTATACTGGCCTATGAAAGCGATAAGAAAGAATGGATGTATGCACGCATGCACGAACGCACGAATGCACATGTATGCACAAGAGCACAAGAGCACGGACTCTTTAAGAAATGAAGGCACTGACGGGGGAAACGTTTTACGACAAGAAAGCCTTTTTAAAAGTAAAACCCCATACAGCGGCTCTTGAAGAAATGAAGGCACTGACGGGGGACACGTTTTAAATAAAGGAAAGCCTTTTGAAAGAAAAGCCCCGTCCAGTGACGTTTTCAAATGAACGCACACAAGACACGTAGGCACGCACGAAATAGTATGTACAAATGATGAATGCATGAATGAAAACCTATGTAGTTATATTTTAACCGTATGAAGTAATGCTTACGAGTCTTCGACTCATTTTAGTTTTTATGCATGTCCCTCTCCCCACAGGAACTACATGATCGGGATGGACACGGCCCATGGGGAAGAGCACAGAAGTCTAGGCATGAGTTTTAAACGTACGAGAGGTCTTTTCATTATAAGATTTATGTTTTCCGCTGTAACCCTCTTTTATTATCAAAGCACATTTTATTTATAAACGTGGAGTCTCGCACCCTAGGGATGCAAGTGAAAAGTTTTAAACAGGACGGTAATTCCCGTCGTCCTTTTTATAAAAATATTTTGGAAAAAAGTCCCACCACAAGGACGGGAGTTACACGTAGTCACCTTGGTCAAAGTGGCCAATGGTTGATGCGGTAACTAGTGGGGAACACATGGTGCATAGGGGAGATGTGAGGTATCCAATGTTATGTTGGGGAGGTTTGCACGGTGACAATGTTCAAGCTTCTATCTCACTCTCTTCTCATGAACACACACATTTGCAGGGTTTTTGGGTTGAAGGAGGTTAGGGTTGAGAGAGTTAAGGGATTTGTGTTATGGTGTTTTTGTGACTCTTATGGGATTAATGGAGTATTTGGTTCAACCATCATGATTAATCTTATTGAGCATGGGTTGTCTAGGGTTTTTCTCCTCAAAGAACCTGAATCATCAATGGAAAAATGGAAATGATGGAACCCTTGCAGAGTTAAGTAACATTTGGCCACCACTAGGGTTTCCATGAAGCTCTTCCTTCTAGTAAGCCTCAAGTTAGAAATCCTTGCACATCTTCAAGAACTTTTGGCTAGGGAGTTGTTATACACATACTAGTATGCTCTTTTCACACGATGCACGTAAATGACTATTAGGGTTACAATGATCAACTAGCACCGAACCATTATGGGCTCTATTGAGTAAAGGGAGTACTAGCACCATTCAGCCTAGGGTTTTTGCTCAAGGCATGAGTCTATGAGGCTTAAGGTAAGGAAAGGGTCACAAAATGAGGAAAGAAACCCTAGAACTATTAGGTTTAAAAAGCTTAAATCCTAGAACACGAAGCACATGTTTGGTTTAAAGTATTGTTCATTTCAATGAGTCTAATGATTGAAACCTACAATTTTGGCTTTCTTGATAGTCGGAAAATAATATTTTTTTGAAGCTTTGTAAGTTAGCCTCTAACTTATCTTGGAGAATGTATTTAAGTTATGTGTAAACTCTGCATTTTGGTTATTCAAATTGGATTATGGAATTGCTACTTGTCATATGCTATGATTGATATATTATATATGCCTGCTATGTTTAAATGTTGTTTGTCAAATGAAATAGTTAAAAGACATGTTTAGAGCTTTGGCAATTGTTGCAGGCTTTGATGAGCTTTCATAAGTTATACATTGGCATGAGTTTTCTGCATGTTCTAAGCGTATGACATTGTTGCCTTGAAGTTATATGGTCACATATCACATGGTTTTCGAGTTGTGCATTAAAGAAATTGTTTTGTCACGACCTCAAATGCTAGGATGGGGGAATATCTTGGTGGAACTCCTCTATCCACTCTAGAATGCTTAAATTAGAGTGGTAACCCCTAAGTTGATGAACAATCAACGAACTTCAAATGGGTTCTTTTTAAAGGATTCTGGCATGAAGTAGCACTTAACGCTAGTGGGTGCAACACATTGGAAATGTGGTGAAGGCCAATTGTGAACTATTTATCATATGGACTCTGATGTACTCACACCCAGTTAAGAGTGTTGGAAATGTGATGCAATAACTAGCAAGGAGCCCATGGTGCTTAAGAGAGCTGTGAGGTGTCCACCCACATTGTTATATGGATTAAAGGTATAAGTGATTAATATGAATTGAAAAATGATATTCTTACATGGTTATTTTGTTACTTTATTTCATGATTACATGGTCAATGTTTTGAAAAAGAATATGTAGAAGAACGAAATGAGTTTTTAGTCAAGTTCATGTCCATGCATTCATAGTCATGGTTGCCTTTACATGCTTATATTATCTTCTTGTATGTTATTGGTTTGACTTGCTAAGATTTCTTGAAATCTCACTATGGTAATTTCCACTACTATTCCCTCCTGGAATGGTAGAAGTTGTGACAGGTCTAGGTGAAAGCGATGGGGAAATGCAAGCAGGAAGATCCCCCACAGACTAATGGGGCATCTAAGAGCCCTAAGCGCTCGGTGGAGCCAACATTAGTAGAGAGACTAGAGTCAGAAGAGAGCTTCATCTGGAAGTGCTTAAGCTTTTTGAGGACCTACAAAGATCATAGAAAAAGATAAGGGCAAATTAGGACATTTTCTCAGCTATGTAAAAGCAATACAATGATATTTTAATATAAGGGTTGTGGTTTTTAAACCCTCATTTTGTATTTTGGGAGTCTCTCAACAAGTACTTTTGGGATTAATAGTTTTCTTTATTTGGTACCATATTTTAATTGTTCAATCTTTACATAGCATTGAACGTTTTTCTGTTGTGATTATTGCATAATGATAGAAACATGCTAGCTACAATGCATGTTAATTGTCATGAACGAGGGGTGTGTAACCTTGAATTGCATGTCCCGACGCTTCTATCTCTGTCCAATCGCAAGCGGGATTTGGGGGTGTCAAAATAATGATACACTTACAATTCTCTCTACAACTCTTTATACAACCATCTCCTAAATTGAGAGTATTTTTGTAAAACAGTATTATTTTATAAGTTATTTTACTAAAACGCCCCTCATTTAAAATAGGGTTGTATAAAGGATTGTGAAAAAAGTTGTGTATGTATCATTTTCCACTGCATAAAGGGTAGCTTTTATACAATCCAATAGAGAGATTGCAGTAAGTGGCCGAGAACCACAAAAAGTAGTGTTACACTAAACTTGATTGTCTCTAACATTTGGTATAATTTCCAAGATCCACAATAATTATACAATTGAATATTGAAATTGGCTAAATTAATTATTATTAGGAAAACCCAAATTTGAAGAATGGTTTATCTAAATTAAACTGTAGAAAAGCACATTAAAATTAAGATTTTAAAAATAATAAGAATAGATCAAGAGCATTTGATTTCACCTAGCAAATCCCACATTGTTTATTCTTCCTAGTTATAGAATCCAAATTATCCCAAGTTGATGATAAAAATCCCTTAACTATTCAATATTTTCTCTCGAACAATATTAAAAATATCTCCAATTAATAACTCCATATCTCTATGTGAATTTAACTAATTGAAGACTCATTATGTAATTTGGATTTTTCTTGAAAATCACACTAGTCGCGGTAAAGCATCTCTGCTTTTGCTCAACTAATGATGTTTAATCCTGGAGCTTTAATCATAAATCACCTCTCGGTCTCATTGTGATTCAATAGATCGAATAATAGTTAGCTAGAAATCGCAAGCATTAAGAACAAGGAATAAACACTCAATCATGGAAATATTGAAAATAAAATAACTTGGAATATAAACTGTATGTGCAATGCTAGGCTACATCAAAGCTCTAGAAAATAGAATTAGGTCATAATGAAATTAAAAAGAAAAATAAAATAAAATTGTTGTTCTTCGTTGAAGTCGTTTGATGAAACATGCGGCTCTCGCATCTGCCCTCCAGTTCTGCCTTCTCGAAAGAACACTTCAAGAATAAATTTTGGAACTCTAAACTCAGACTCAGACTCTAAAACATAAAAACTCTCGACTCCAATTCAGAACTCCCTATTCATCCCACAAGACGGGATTAAATAAATGTTGAAATTCAAATCTAGCATCAAGATAACTGCAGCTAAAATCTCGCCTAAAGATCTGGAAAATAGTTTTTAAAGATAAATGTTAACATAAAAAGAATTATCCCAAAAATAACGGAATTATCTAAAATGGAAAATTCAGTGATATGTGGCTTGAATTGTAGGGTTTGGAAGGATTTAGTCGCCAACAGATTGATTGCAAAACTCGAATTTGGTGGGAAGCAGCAGATTGATCCTGGTTGAGAGTAATTATCCCACAAAGTAGATGTCGTGTGCGCTCAATATAACTGGTGTGGAGGTCACAAAGACCACACGACCCTCTCCTCACCTACAGAGTGGAAAGACTCTCGACTTGGATGAAAGACTCCTCTCGCCTTTTCTAGTTGTTGCCCATGTTGTTGTTTAGGTTGGTCTCTTAAGTTGGTCGTTTAGACTAGTCATCCAATCTAATCACCTAGAGCCTTGTCGCCAATCTTTGCGCCTTCTGATCGCGCCTTCTAGTCGCGAGTTTCTTCTCCTACCGAGAGGTAAGGGCAGGTTTGGGGCCAAAAACAAAACACAAAATTTTCATCTCATCTCATCTCATCATTACACATTTTTCAAATCCCCATACAAAATATAATAAACAATTCAACTTTTTCAAATCCCAATATACATTTTTCAAATCCCAAAACAATAATAATATTAAAACTTAATATTTTAAACTTCAAAACAAAACACAAAATTCTCATCTCACCCCCCAAACCTACCCTAAGTCTTCTCGCCTTTGGACAAGAGAAATCTCTTTTCTGCCCATGGGACAATGCTCCTCGCCTAAATCTCATTAGCTCTTTTTCAAATCTCGCTGACTCATATTAGTCTGGATCTGTAGTCTCTTCTTTTGTACCAAAATGTTCTCATTTTGCACTAAACCTTCTCATTCCTTCAAATCCAAGAAAATAAATAAAAATATGTAGAAATAAAATAAAATCAATAGTATTGAAGGAAAAATAACATTTTTCATAAATACAAGAGTGATAAAAATAACATAAAAATAACACTTATCGAAGGGTTGTGTCCTACAAAGAGAAGGGAGCCTGTCAAAAAGTGCATGCTGTTAGGAAGGGTCACATGTGAGGCACAGGCACGACTACAATTACTAGTGGGCAACATTCACCGACTAGAGTGTTGATATGGTCGAGGTGAACAATGAATCAATGGGTAGCCAAACCAATAGGAGGGTGTATGGTTGTCATTGGTTTGAGGACAATAGCAAGTTATAGGTTCTTACTTTCCACTAAAACAGATAAGAAAATGGTGGAGAAAATTAGAGAAAGACAATAAAAAGACTAGTAGACATGTTTGGGACCAACCGCACTTTTTCTCTCGATTGGTCATGAGTCTTGCCTATGAGTCTTGCTTTTGCGTTTTAAATTCTGAAGTTTTGTTTTAAATTGGCAAATGATTTTTAAATGGAGTGTAGTATTTTAAAGTCTTTGAAATATTTTAAATGTCTAAAATTATTTTAAATGAGGTATTTTTAGTGTTATTGAACCAAGCCAAATTTGAAAGTAATCTCTTTATATTTTTGGAGCACCAAAAATAATATATAGTTTTAGCAAATCATTTTATTTAAGTGATTTTAGTTCTTTAAGTGTGTTATTGAATATTCATTATGTGACGCCCCCAAATTCCGCTCGGAATTGGATGGACATTTGAAGTATCGAGACATGCAACACAAAGTTACCTGCCCCCGTTCATGACATATAAGATGCAATATTCCTAACATGCATCTAGCACTATGCAATATTCGCAACAGATGATTTTTTTCTCTAACAATACTATGCACCAAACCGAAATATCCCAAATATTTAAAACATACTTCATACATAATGACGGACTAAACAATCGAGATCACAACACTAGTCCAAAATGGTTGTGATCAAAAGAGTGTTAGAGATTGAACACCACAAATACAAGTAGTAATGAGGTAACTACTGTACTACCATCTACGTCACACCATTGTTTAGTCGATCATTTCCAGTTGGTCAATTCCCGATTCTCCTTCAGATCCTGTAACAAAATCTACCATTCGGGGGGAATGGTAATTGAGACTACCACAGTGAGATTTGATTACAAATCTCAGCAAGTTAACAGGAAACTTCCACACAGGTTAATGATGCATGCATGGCAGTAAAAGCATGAATGCATAATCAAATCATAAGTAATCATAGCATAACTTCACATACAAAATAACATAACTGGCATAACTTAAACTGAAACTGAAACATAGCATGAACGTGACTTGAAACATAGTCTGAACGTGAACTTGGAACATAACATGGACTTGAAACATAACGTGAACGTGAACATGCATAATTTGAATATGAACTTGAAACATAACATAAACCTGAGCATGACATAACATAAATGTGAACTTGGAACATAACGTAAATGTGAACATAACATAACATGAACTTGAAACATATTCTTGTCTCATGGGATTACCATGATTGCGTGAACGTAAACTTGAACATAACATAACATGAAACATGACTTGAACTTGGAATCTTATTCAATAGACTTAATCATTAGAGTGACCATATGGGTGCTACATAGGTCCCCTTGAGCTGTGTAGCCCTGCCGATTACCGCATCACATCACAGGTTTCTATACTCGCTGTGAGTGCGATAATACGTACTCCACAGTTGTTGTGGCCCCACGTATCCTACGCGTCACAATTGCTATGTCTCACGTAGTGTATGCTCCACAGTTGTTGTGGCCCCATACTTCATGCTCCACAGTTGTTGTGGCCCTACGACTTATTTGTTTGTGCCACACTTGCTGTGGACACAAGTAACATAAAGAGTGGCTCCATCGGCATTAGTGTCTGGCGCGCTCCGGTGACCAGTTAATTAGGCCCCATTCGCAACCTGTTGATTGTACTTCGTCAATCCAGGGAATTTCACACCTATTTAGACACTCCAGCGTGAACAAAGAAGTTCCACTAGGATATTACCCCATCCTAGCGCTTAAGATCGTGATTGACATGAATGACTTAACAAGCATACATGACATTTCGTAACGTGACGTAACAAGAACGTAACATAAAAGACAGAAGTCCTGACGTAGCATAACGTGACATGAACGTAAGACAACAGACATGACATACTTCAAGACATAAATGTAACAGAGAACATTTCATAACATGGCATACATGTAACATGCAATATTTCGTAACATGGCATACCATATAACAAACAACATTTCTTAACATGGCATAACATGTGACAGTGAATATTACGTGACATGAAATACATGTAACAGATGGCATACTTAACATAACATACTTGCAATGTATAGCAATGTATAGCAATACGTGACATAATATCTTGTGTAGCAGACGAATAATTCATGACAGAATAAATTATGTGTAATAGATAAATATGTAATGACTTGGCATGGCACATATGATAACATGCATACATACACTTTAGTTCCCTTACTTATCACTCATACACATTAAACTGATAGTAAGTTAAAAGTTAACTTACCTCGATCTTCGCGCTTCGAGACAAAACTCAAGTGCGATCACGAGAAACTGAAAGTAGTGATTTTTAAAAATTAGAACATAATCACTAACAATTAGGAATATGGAAAAATATCAACTTAGAGTAAAATTACCATTTTACCCTCTACATGTGGGAAAATGACCATTTTGCATCCTAACTCAAAAAATCACTAAAATTTACATACCTTATGTAAATTTTGTCCTAAACTCAAATATCAATTCAGAAAAATTTAAAACTAAACACAACCATTAAAACTCTATTGGGCCGAAACTTACAAGGCTATTTCCCTTGATTTTGTTGTAATTCTTTCAAATTTCAAAACTCATGATTAAACCAAAATTTTTCTTCTACTATACTCATAACATATTCCTAAGAATAATCATGTTTTGAATCATGAACAAAAGTCATCAAAATCACTAAAACCATACTTGAACTTTTTGGTTTCTCTTCTAAGTTCAAAACAGAATTTTGTTTCTAACTTGTTTTGATCAACCTCTTGATCTATGACTTATAAAGAAGTGATCTTCAAACCAAAACATCACATGGTTCAAAAAGATGTTCTAAAACAGATCGAAGCAACAAACTCAAGATCACATGGTTAAACATCAACCAAAACATATATTTAGCCAAGAACATTATCACTTTGTCCTACCAAATATCTCAATGCATAAAATTTCATATCTTCGAAACTAACATCAAATATCTTCAAAATAACATTCTAACATGTATATAAGATGCTTAGGATCTTCCAATAAAATTATCAAAGCCATTGGAATAAGATTAAACCATAAAAGATTTAAACTTTCTCAAAACAGAAATTGTTTTTCCTCTTCCAGTTTCTAAGTTTCTAGACATAAGAAAATATTTCAACAAAAATTTTAATCAAGCAAAAACTCTTCAACCAATAATCATATACACATGTTAATAGTACTCCATAACAATTTCGGACCAAGATCTATTCATTAGCTTGGTCAAAAACTCCAAAATATAACACACTCTCCAGTTTGTCACCCAGAATGACCTTTCTGGGGTCTAAACAACTTTTGACCAATCAAATGATCTCCAAATGGAACAAATAAGATATCCACATAAGATAAACTCCAAAAGAAACAACTTTCAAGAAGAAATATTTACGAGAAAACACTTACAAAAGCTTCGAAACAGGCGTTCAAAAGAGGTATGAAAAACTGTCTGGAGTGTTTTTTGTGTTCTATGAAGGAAAAGTGTAAAGGAGAGTTGCCTTTCGTGGGAAGTGGACTGGAGAGCCTCTTACACAAGTTATGGAAAGTGATAAAACTGAAGGAAAGGTTGAGTGTTGGCCTTTTCTTCTCATAAAAATCAGTCCAAGATCTTTTCTCAAGATGGAGTGTAAGAGTGAAAGAGTGAGGTGGCCCTTTAGCTTTGTATTTCAAGAACCTTCTAGGCCCTTCTTATACAGATCTGGCCAGCCAAGTGGGGGTACAAAACTTAGCCATGAAGCAATCCTATGGTGACCAAATTTGTGGGCCTTAATGGGCCTAAATCAAATGGGCCTAAATTTTGGAGTTTAAAGAGGGTTTGGGTTGCTATCAAGCCCAAATCCAATATCACTTGGCCCAATCAATTTTTCAACATTAACAAGGTTGGATAATGATGTTCTAACACAAATTTAAAGGATTAATAGCTTGTGGAAGTGATTTAATCAAGTGATTAAACACAATACTAGAAATCGGATTAGAAAGGGTTTAGGGGCCAACTATAGGGTTTTGGGGAAACTGTTTGTGGTTTCGATTTCAACAATATTTTTGGGCTTTCAATTGGATTTCCACCATTTAGGGTTTTACTAGGATGGAAACCCTCTTTGGTCTGGCACAATTTGGTTGAGCAGATGACACAAAATTTTGCTTAAGTGGCATGATTTCACAAATTGATTCCTTCAAATCCATCAAACGCTCCTCATGGTGCCAAGTGTCTAATATTATTCACTAAGTGTGGCTAAGATCTTGCCAAGTGTCCAAATAAAATTTCTCTAATCTAATTTGGACATTCCACACTGAGATTTTGAAACACTGCAATTGATGCGCTTACCGAGGTTACTATTCACTCCAAAAAAGTGAATCATACACTTAGCACTAAAAATTCCTAAATATTCATATTAACCTATAGTGAAAATCTTTTATCGAAATTCAACCTCGAAGTGCCCCTAAAAATAATTTCACAATTTTCAACAGACGTTTCGTCTAGAATTATGAAAATAGGCTACATCGCCATAAAATTCTAAATAATCCATTGAGTCTAATGGCATAGACCATAATGCATTCTGACACTTCTAACCACCTCAAATAAATAAAACTCATATTTCTAGCACCATAGTGAGTGATAACATTGACTATGTTGACAGACTAAAACCTATGCGATTGGTCGATTCGTAAAAACTTATGGAGTTTTTACGAGATTCCTAAAGTCAATAGAAATTCCACCAATGAATTTCTTGCGTGCTGTTACACATTATTTTATTTTATGATAAAGATTATAATTTTTAGATCAGGAATGAAAGCTAGTTTTAAAACTCAATGCATTTTTCCCTGCAATTATTTATACTCTTTGTTTTTATTAGTCTTTCATTTCAGTTGGATTAATCTCCACCCTTAGATCAAAATTAGGAACCCTGACTTGTAGGGCTAGGATTAAATCCCCCCAAGCAAACCCTAATTCCATCATTTTCCCTCTCCCTTCTCTCTCTTCCCTTCCAGCCGTCTCTCTCTCTCCCCGATCCCTCTTCTCCTTCATGCCTCCCCCGCGACCCAGCCTAACTTGCCTCTGCACATCGATGACACTACCTAGTAGAATTACTAATGGGCTTGCTTCTCAAATCCTTCATGCTTAATAATTCATGGCACTAAGTGTCATGGTCTAAGTAAATATAATTATCAATATTGAAGTAAATAAATAAAATAAGCAAACAAAATAATATAATAATAATAGTAATGATAAAATAATAATAAAATATTTAAAACCCAAAATCATAATCTCAATCTATGGGCGTTTTAAGGTTAATCCTAATGGTTAATTAGGTGGGGTGTTACAGTGACACCTCCAATACCAATGTTAGAATATTTTCCCATCGAAGAAAAAGAGAGAAAGAGCTAAGAGTTTGTTTACAATGATTCACTGGTTTGCTTTGCCCGTTCCGTCTTATTTATACTCTATCCCTGAGAGATCTCAAGGTTCTCTATCATAGTAATGATCGCCTCCTATTTTGGAGAGCATGTCTTTGCATTTAATGCGATCATTCATGTCAGTGATAGGAACTTGACCCCTGGTGTTGGCCATTCAACATTGTATTTAATGCAACTGATCTTGTTGGGGACAAGATCACAACTGACGTTTTCCTCATTAATGAGGCAAGCCTGAGTGCATGTTGCATGCTTCTCCTCTCCTAGGTTGGCTTGGATATTCTCCCTTTCATTTCTTGGCCCAACAAGTCACAAGCCTCATGTTTCTGCGAAGTGGACCTAGCTCGACTAGATACAAAACCTCCCTTCCAGTTGCCATTGACCATCGGTTCATCCATGTGGCCACCCCTTGTTGGAGGCTTCTTTTTTAATTTTTTTCTAATATTTTTTTTTCAAAATCTATAGAAATTCATCTTTTTAATAAAATTTGATTATTTTTATATTTTAGGATATAAATTTTTTAAAAAGGAAATCCATGCGTGATGTTAGTTGTTAACGTCGTGTTTCATACACCTTTGAGCCGGGTTCTAGCAACTCGGGTCTTGAGTATTTCACTTGCAAAAAATAGAGAAAACATAGAGAGTGGGAGGCCTTGGTAATTCATGCGTAAACTTAGAGAAATAAGAGAGTTTTTCGTACTTGTGGGTCAGCTTTTATACTAGGTTTTTGGGTGGGGACAACTCACACTGGCTTTGGGGAGCCCATGTCCTTTCAACTGTTCACTTAGTCAAAATTCTTTAATGTGGTGTGGCTTCTAGGACGGCGTAGAGTCCAGAGAGTGGCCCCATTAATGCGGCGTGGCTCCCTAGCTCACTTTACACTGAAGGCGCTCCCTGTTAAGTCCCTTCATGCCTGCCGTCAAGAGATCAAGAGTTCTCCATATTTTTTGCCCACCTGCCTATGCAGGTTCGTAAGGGTAGGGTGTCATTGGGGTAGTGTGAGGGTGGCGAGTCCTATCTACCCCTACCGTCTGCTTTCCCCACGCATGGGTTGCTTTGTTGGTGGGTTTTGCCCATGGGCCGAGTACTTTGCAGAGGCCCACATACTCCATTTGGAGGAGGGCAGGCTGGGCTCTCTAACTTAATTCCCTAGTGGTCCATTGTGGGCTTGCTTTAACGATCGATAAGGGGAGAAAAACCCCCTTACAATTACCCTATCAATTATTATCGAACTAGTCCGATGGGAATTCCTTTTTGCCTCCTCATGCTATATATTTTCCCACTGTCGCTGCAGTTGAGATCCTTTTCCCTAGATATTGACAGTTATTACTCTCCCGACTCTTCTACTTGTCAGGTTCCGGGCTCTAGATTATGCCCGTATGACTTCTTTGTTGTTTTAACGATGCTAGAGGATGGCATCCCTCCCAAATTTATTAGCAAATTTTCTAATGGAAGGATTTAGCACTTGATTGAGTTCTTCCAGTCTTCTCATCATTGATGGTGTCAGGCAGCTCCTTCTCTCCACGTCGCATCGTGCAGTGTAGGCTGCGGGATGCATCCACATCTTACTAGCTTCATTTGGCGCGTGTGTTCCCACGACTTTGGGATGTAAACCGTTGCTGGAGTCTATTTAAATCCCCTCCTTCATCGTTGGAGCCCTCTTTTTTGCCCTTCTCATTCCTTATTTTACATTTTTTCCCTTCCTAGTCTAACAACTAGACTCCTCAGACCTGTCTTAAGGCACCGTTTAGTTTCCCACGTCACGTTGTGTCATGGTTTCACAGGATTCGAGCCCTTTCGCATCCCTCGTCTGCCACATGGGTACGGAAGGCCAACCATCACTTCCCCTTTATATAAACACAGCTCTGCTCTCTTTTCCCTCCTTTTCCACATCCTTGTCTCTTTCTATTCTAATCTTCGCATTCTCTTTGCTTGACTCCTCTTCTTCTCCGTCGCTCTTCTCAACTTCAATCTGACTGGCTCCCAATAAGACAGTTCAACCCAAGATTCCTGGGAAACTGGACTAGCCCAAGGTTCACACCATAGAGCAATTCTATATCGGTCACACCTAACATTCGAGCGTCAGTTCTGAGCTCTTGTCGTCACTGGTTTCCACCTTCCATGTCCCGAAGAAGGTGGTTTTTGAAGTTCCTGGACTACGCGAGGGGGATGTCGATGATGAGGATTGTTGTGCTACAAATATCTGCAAGTGCATAGAATCGTAACAAGTAGTAAAGTGTTTTAAGGAAAACGAATGTTGAACTCACAAAGAATAATTATGCCATTAAGTATTGAAATTTACTAAATTAATTACTATTTGAAAAACCAAAATTTGAAGAATAGATAATCTAAATTAAACTGAAGAAAATAACACTAAAATTAAGATTTTAAAGATAATAAGAATAGATCTAGAGCATTTGATTTCACCTAGCAAATCTCACACAATTTATTCTTCCTTGTTATAGAATTCCAGTTAGCTCAAGTTGATGATAAAAATTCCTTAACTTTTCAATATTTTCTCTCGAACAATACCGAAAATATCTCCAAGTAATTGGAGACTCATTAAGTTCTTTGGATTTTTCTTGAAAATCACACTAATCACGGTAAAGTATATCTACTTTCGCTCAACTAATGGTTTTTAATCCTAGAGCTTTAATCACAAATCACTTCTCAGTCTCATTGTGATTCATTAGATTGAACAATAATTAGCGAAAATTGCATGCATTAAGAACAATGAATAAACACTCAATAATGAAAATATTGAAAAAAAATAACTTAGAATATAAATTGTGTGTTCAATGCTAGACTACATTAAAATTATAGAAAAAAAAATTAGTTCATAATAAAATTGAAAAAAAAAATAATAAAACTAGTATTTTTCGTTGGAGTCGGTTGATGAAGCACGCGGCTCTCGTCTTTTCCCTCCAAATCCGCCTCCTTGAATGAAACTTCAATGATAAAGTTTGGACTATTGAAATCAAAAACTCAAACTCTCCTCCCTCTATTCATCCCACAAGACGGGATTAAAAAGAAGTCAACTTCAAATGTAGAAACAAGATAAATGGGGCTACAATCTAGCCTAAAGATCTGGAAAATAGTTTATAAAGATAAATGTTAACATAAAAGAAATTATCCCAAGAATAACGGAATTATCTTAAATGGAAGATTCAGTTATAAGCGGCTTCATTTATAGAGTTTGGGAGGATTTGGTGGTCATCATATTGAATGCGGAACTCAGAAGGGTCCCACCGGGAAGATGCCGTGTGCGCTGAATATAACTGATCTCCTCGCCTACCTAGAGGAAAGATTCTCAACCGGGATGATAGAACCCTCTCGCCAACCTACCGAGTGGTAAGGATGCTCGCCTTTACTAGTTGTAGCCCACGATGTCGTTTAGGTTGGTCTTTTAAGTTGGTCATTTAGACTGGCTGCCCAATCTAACTGCCTGCTGCCTTCTCACCAAGTCTTCTCGCCTACCAAGAGGAAAGACTATTCGCCTACTGAGGGTTAAGTCTTCTTGCCTTTTCAGATCTCGTCGGTCTGGCTCCATAGTTTCTTCTTTTGTAACAAAATCTTCTCCTTTTGCACTAAATCTTCTCATTCCTTCAAATCCAAGAAATTAATGAAAAATATATAGAAATAAAATAAAATCAATAGAATTAAAGAAAAACTGACACTTTTCATAAATAAAAGAGTAATAAAAATCACACTTATCAAATATCCCCAAACATAAGTTTTGCTCACCCTCGAGCAAAGAAAAACAACTAAAACAAGCATTGGTTTGATTCATAAAATTTATTGCCTCAAAGATTGTCTAAAGTCTATAATTCAAAGAAATCACTCAAGATCAATCAAGTCCAAAAGTTAATTCAAAACTCAATTCCACCGCATTATCCATCCTCACATTGAAACATACATATCACTCTCACTTCATCAATAGCTCCCCGGATAGTTTTATGCAAACATGTAAATAAATAATGGATCTCTAACAACTCCACAGGCTTTCTTTTCAAATCACTCTCCACTAATGTAGAACAGAAACTATCACTAGGGATCAATAGGTTCTTATTAAGTTTGTAACGTAAGGTTAGGGTGAAGGCTACAAAGAAAAGGTATGATTCAAACAAAGCAAGAGAACTTAAGTTTGAACACCAACATAATAAATAGACCATTCTCACTTCTAACACAAACATCTCTTCTCAATCATTGTGAATCTCTTGACATACCTCTTTTTATTGTACTTTCAAGTATCTCTCTCTTTACCCCTCTATTCAGCTGGTCAAACATTTTTTTTTCATCATGGAAATATTCAATACATTTTCGACTACCTTTGTGGATGACTCTTGTCGGCTTTTTCTTGTTGGCCACACAATAGACGAGTTGACTTTTCACATCCCCAAACTTATGATTTTGATAATATGGCTATAATTAACTTTACTCTTAGACATTCTACTTCTCTTGCCTTCCATGCTCTTGTGAGTCTATGACTTTGTGTAAACTCAGTTCTCTTGAAAGGTAAGGAAATAAGTGTTTAAGCTCAAATAGGGTAGGGAATATGAGGTTCACAAAATATATATAAGACCAAAATATAATTCAAAAAAGTTCAAAGGGGTAGCTAGGGATAAAGATAATAAATGGGTAAACTTGAATGGCTCAATTGGTCCAAAAAAAATGCCTTAATCATTTTCCCAATAATATTTTGTCGAGGGTTTCGCCTCGAGGGTAATCAAACAAGTTCTAGAGTAAGTTGAGACCATACAAATTCACATAAATTTCTCTAGGTATGCAAAACGATTAATGATCATAAGAAACCTTCATTGAACATAGAAAATATCAAATTAAGTAAGATCACGTAAAGAATTAACAACTAGACTTAAGCAATGAGAATTTTCCCTAAAAACTATAATCAATTTCAATCATATTCTTATCATAGGTTTTTTATTCATCAAATCATACTGTTTTTATCATCATTATTATTATTATTAAAATAATATCCTTTCTCCCAAAACTTAAATATCACATTGTCCTCAATCGGAAAAATGAAGAAAAACTAAAGTAAAGAATGAGGAAGGTAAGAGATGCTCCCCTGATTTTTTTTTTTTCGGTCTTCCAATTGAATATTTTCCTTGAAGGTGCAGCCGTGTATCCCCTGGACATCTCCCCAGCCTCTTCTTTCCTTAAATTTGATGAAAGCGATTTGAATTCAAACTTGGGTGGTTCCTCATAAGGAAATTCCATAGATTTAAATACGCCAAAAGTGATCTACTCCTCCCCGACCCTCAAAATGAGTTTCCCTTGCTGGACATCAATTGAAGTTGTTCTCACCGTCGCAAGGAAAGGTTGACCCAGTATCAAAGGGGTCTCCTCGTCCTCTTCTACATTGAGTATAATGAAGTCGGCTGGGAAGATGAACTTATCAACTTTCACCAATACATCCTCAATGAGTCATCTCGGGTATTTAATAGATCTGTCCATTAACTGTAGAGAGATGGTGGTCAGCTTTGCTTCTCCAAGACCTAGTTCCCTGAAATAGAGAGAGGTATTAAATTAATACTTGCCCCTAATTCACATAAAGCTTTATCAAAATATGAATTTCCTATAGTGCAAGGGATCATGAAACTCCCCGAATCTTTTAACTTAGGTGATAGCTTCTTTTGTAAAATTGCACTGCTCTCCTCGGTTAGCATTATTGTCTCTCCACCTTCAGCTTGTTTGATAATATATCTTTAAAAAATTTTGCATATTTAGGCATTTGCTCTAAAGCTTGAATGAGAGGAATATTAATATGCAATTGCTTAAATATACTCAGAAATTTAGAGAACTGATTATCGATCTTATTTTTTCTTAATCTCTGTGGAAAAAGAATTGGTAGATCATAAATTGAAGGAGAATAAGTTTTACATATAAACTCCTTAGATTTCTTGGGTTTTGCAACCCCTTTGTTCTCCTTAGTCATTTCAACTTGCTGGTCGGTCACATCCCGCTCTGCTTCTTTCACCTCATACTCGGTTTTCTTCTTCTCGGACTCCACATTTTTTACATCTTCTGCATCTCGCTCGGTATTTAATGTTTACAGCTGGTCATATGTTCGCCCACTTCTCAATGTCATGTCTTTGACATGTTCCTTCGGATTGGTAACAGTGTTGCTCGGTAAAGTCCCTGTTGTCCTTTTGCTAAGCGTGTTTGGGAGCTGATTGATTTGTGCCTCAAGATTGTGGATTGAAGCCAAGTTGATTTGGATCACCATATCAATCTTTTGCATGTACTGCATAATCATATCTTCAAGTGTCGTCTTCTTCTATTGTTGTGGAAATTGTTAAGGTGGTCCAGCTAGCACTTGGTTATTGCTCCATGAAACGTTAGGGTGATTTCTCCATCTGGGATTGAACGTGTTTGAATAAGGATTGTTTTTACGTTAGAAATTGGACACGTAATGGGCTTGTTGATAACTCAGTTGGGCAAAAGGATTCTCCACTTGGCAATCTACACTTGAATGATTTCCTGCGCAATGATCACAAACAACATTAGTTTGAATAGCATTAACATTCATCTTACCTAGTTGTTGTGATAGGCTTGCCATCTGCGCTGCCAATGTGGTAATAGCATAGTCTCTTAATGCCCTGTGTTCCTAGTCGGCCATATTAAATTTAGATGCAGTGACCTCTTTCTTCTTCTTTTTATTGATCCGATGTAAGTTTCTTTCAATCTCAAGATCGAAAAGTATATGCTCTAATGATTTAGATCGGACATGCACTTCTGATTCCTGAGCACAAAAACAAAACTAAGATCTAATTTAAACCACATATATATATATATTTTTAAATAAAATAAAACCCAAAATAGTAAAAATCTAGCTACTATCAATATCAATAACAAATAATTAATCCCTGGCAATGCCAAAAACTCGTTGTGCTGAAAATATCTGCAAGTGCACAGAATCGTAACAAGTAGTATAGTGTTTTAAAGAAAACGAATGTCAAACCCACAAGGAATAATTATGCTATTGAGTATTGAAATTTACTAAATTAATTACTATTTAGAAAACCAAAATTTGAAGAATAGATTATCTAAATTAAACTGAAGAAAATAACATTAAAATTAAGATTTTAAAGATAATAAGTATAGATCTAGAGCGTTTGATTTCACCTAGCAAATCCCACACAATTTATTCCTCTTTGTTATAGAATTCCAATTATCCCAAGTTAATGATAAAAATCACTTAACTATTCAATATTTTCTCTCAAACAATATCAACAATATCTGCAACTAATAACTATATATCTCTATGTGAATTTAACTAATTGAAGGCTCATTAAGTTCTTTGAATTTTTCTTGAAAATCACACTAATCGCGATAAAGTACCTCTACTTTCGCTCAACTAATGATGCTTAATCGTAGAGGTTTAATCACAATTCACCTCTCGGTATCATTGTGATTCAATACATTGAATAATAATTAGCTAAAAAATTGCAAGCATTAAGAACAATGAATAAATACTCAATCATAGAAATATTGAAAATAAAATAACTTAGAATATAAATTGTGTGTTTAATGCTAGACTACATCAAAGCAATAGAAAATAAAATTAGTTCATAATGAAATTGAAAAGAAAAATAATAAAACTAGTGTTCTTCATTAGAGTTGGTTAAAGAAGCATGCGACTCTCGCCTCCACCCTCGAAATCCAGCTCCTCGAAAGAAACTTCAATGATAAACTCTGGAAACTCAGACTCTCCTCCCTCTATTCATCCCACAAGCAGGAATTAAATAGATGTCAAAACTTTTAACGCGGAAATAAGATAAATGCGGCTACAATCTAGCCTAAAGATCTGGAAAATAGTTTCTAAAGATAAATGTTATCATAAAAGAAATTATTCCAAGAATAACAAAATTACCTAAAACAAAAGATTCAGTAATAAGCAACTTAATTTACAGAGGTTGGGAGGATTTGGTGGTCTGCAGATTGATTGCGGAACTCGAAAGGGTCCCACCGGATAGATGCTGTGTGCACTTAATATAACTGGTCTCCTTGCCTACCAAGAGGAAAGGCTCCCAACCAGAATAATAGAACCCTCTCGCCAACCTACCGAGCTGTAAGGCTGCTCGCCTTTACCAGTTATTACCCACGATGTCTTTTAGGTTGGTCTTTTAAGTTGATCGTTTAGATTGGTCGCTCAATCTAACCACCTGGAGCCTTGTCACCAGGTGTAACACCCTGCTTAATTAACCCTTAAGTACTCTAGATTAGGCTTTTAATTATGGGTTAATCACTTTCATTAAGGTTGATAGTGAGATTAGCACTAATGTTGATACTTAGTGTTAATGAGCTAAGGATTAGAGAGACAAGCCCATTAGTAATTTTGGTGAGCCTTTTTAGGACCCAAGTACATTCATGGGCCTAGCCCAAGAAAACCTTGAACCAAGCCTTTAAGAAATCAAGGCTAGTTTTGGCCTAAGTATAGGAAGGTATAAGGCCTTTGGAGTAGAATGGACACCAAACCGTTGGTTTCCTTAAGCCCAAATCACACTCAAAGTACCCAAATTAAGTTTTGAAAATTGGCTAAGGCCATTAACCATCATACTTGAGGTTAGTACACTTTAAACCAGGCTTTGAAGCTTAATCATGCTTAATCTTTTCTTAAACTTTTTAATTAAAATTTTCTTGACTTAGTACTCTCTTAAACCATGATTATACCATGTTAATACCCTTGCTAAACCATCCCACATGTCATTAAGAAAAATACATGCTTCGATCGGTTTTGTGCATTGCCCTTTGTAATGCTTGGACTGTTTTGCCCTCGGACCCAACATTTTTCTGGTGTGTCCTCAAGGGTAATATAGTTCGTAAACACCTCATGAGACCCTCCCAAACTCAATTTGAGCCTTAGAAAAAATTGGTGGCATCAGCCAACTCAAAGAACCAAACCAAGTGAACCTGGGTCTAGTTTCTGTAGGAACCATTTGGATTGAATTTGAATCAGCCTCCTGCTATGGTTTGCACCACCACCCCATGCCACCTNATTTTAAAGAAAACAGATATCGAACCCACAAAGATTAATTATGCTATTGAGTACTGAAATTTACTAAATTAATTACTATTTGGAAAACTGAAATTTAATGAATAGATTATCTAAATTAAATTGAAGAAAAGATTATTAAAATTAAGATTTTAAAGATAATAAGAATATATCTAAAGCGTTTGATTTCACCTAGCAAATCCCACATAATTTATTTTTCCTTATTATAGAATTCCAATTACACCAACTTGATGATAAAAATTCCTTAACTATTCAATATTTTCTCTCAAACAATACTAAAAATATCTCCAATTAATTACTCCATATCTCTATGTGAATTGAATTAATTGGAGATTCATTAAGTTCTTTGGATTTTTCTTAAAAATCACACTAATTGTGGTAAATTATTTTTACTTTCGCTCAACTAATGGTACTTAATCCTAGAGCTCTAATCACAAATTACCTCTCGGTCTCCTTGCAATTCAATAGATTCGAACCATAATTAGCTAGAAAATTGCAAGCATTAAGAACAAGGAATAAACACTCAATCTTGAAAATATTGAAAATAAAATAACTTGGAATATAAATTGTGTGTTCAAGGCTAGACTACATCAAAACTCTAGAAAATAAAATTAGTTCATAATGAAATTGAAAAGAATAAAACTAGTGTTCTTCGTTGGAGTCGGTTGATGAAACATGTGGCTCTCGCTTCTGCCCTTCAGATCCGCCTCCTTGAAAGAAACTTGAAGAATAAAACACTAAACTCCAAACTAGACTATTGGACTCTAAAACTCAGACTCCCTCTATTCATCCCACAAGTTGGGATTAAATAGATGTCAAAATTCAAATTCGGAAACAAAATAAATGTGGCTACAATCTAGCCTAAAGTTCTGGAAAATAGTTTCTAAAGATAACTATTAACATAAAAGAAAATTATCCCAAGAATAACGGATTTATCTAAAATGGAAGATTCAGTAATAAAGCGGCTTGATTTATGGAATTCGGGAGGATTTGGTGGTCAACAGATTGATTGCGGAACTCGGAAGGGTCCTACTAGGTAGATGCCGTGTGCGCTGAATATAATTGGTCTCCTCACCCAATGGCCAAGATGTAAGGTTCCTGACCGAGATGAAAAAATCCTCTTGCCAACCTACCAAGCGGTAAAGCTGCTTGCCTTTGCTAGTTATTGTCCACGATGTCGTTTAAGTTGGTTGCTTAAGTTAGTCGTTTAGACTGTCACGGTCGTTTAGGCTCAACTTTTGTTTTTCAAACTAGTCGCCCAATCCTGGTCGCCCTTGGGTCTCCTCGCCTATCGAGAGGAAAGTCTTTTCGCCCAAATCTCATCGGCTCACTTTAGATATCGTCGCCTCTCGTCGGTCNGGCTCCATAGTCTCTTGTTTTGTACTAAAATGCTCTCCTTTTGCACTAAATCTTCTCATTCCTTCAAATCCAAGAAAATAAAGAAAAATATATGAAATAAAATAAAATCAATAGAATTAAAGGAAAACTAACACTTTTCATAAATAAAAGAGTAATAAAAATCTCATAAAAATCACACTTAACAAGGGTTATGGCTCGAAGGTTGCCCTCTTCCCTAGCATGTTCTTTTGTGGGCTGAGGTTACCCATCCCTCATCCTGTCTTTGACCTACTGGATCATCTCAGATTGGCCCCCTCTCAACTCGACCCAAATGCTTAGAGGATCTTGATGTGTTGTTGTGTTATGTGGCAGTGACCTTTATCGAAATTAGACCCAGAGCATACTGACCTTACTTGCTAGAGTTTATACTAACCCACAACCTCATAAAACATGAGGGGAACATTTGCAATTTCAGGGCAATGCATGCCCACGTTTATTTGGAACCGTGTTATCACAAGGTCAAAGATTGGACCCTAAATTTTTCTTCATGTCCAGCCGAGGGTGGGAGTTTGATGTCGGTAGGTGAATCACCGTGAGTTCCCTGTATAGGCCATATGGGGGGTGGTTCCAGATGACAAAGCGATACGACCTATGGCCTCTCCCGAGGAGCTACGTCGCATCGTTTTGGTCAAAGAATGGGTATAGAATCACCCATTGAATGTCCTCTCGGAGGGTCTCCTTGGCAAGAAAAATATGAGGGCCTTTTTACCTCCCCTTGGTCACACCGTTTTTATGACCGTACCTTTCCTATGCAGCCCAAAGCTACCCCAGCTCGGAAGTGTTCCCTAAGTCCTCATCCCGCAGGCAAGAAGAAACTCCTCATGGAGGTTGCTAGGGCTGACAGCAGCAGAGTTTGCCCTCCTTGATTTCCTTTGGGGCAGTTCTCGTCTATGATTGAGGTACAAAGCTCCCCACCATTTGTGCCAGCCCCTCCAATCCGTCCATTGAATCCATCATGGTGGCAGGGGGAGAGTGTTGCCATCCCAGAGGCACCAACTGCTCCTCTTTCTGCAACCGCAATGATTTCGGAGCCTGTCACGGTCGCGGTCCCTATGGTGCTCTTCGCATCGACAGGTCCACACAGGCTGTTCCGTGGGGGTCAACATGCTCTCAACACACTTCTATGGGGCCCTCTTGGAGCTGGCTCCTCATCATTCAACTCTGGTAGAACCTCCCTCTGAGTTCAACTTGGAGATGATCCTGTCCTTTCCCTCTACAATGCAATCTGCCATCAAAGGTCAAGTCTTCGAGGGTGCTGCTAAGGATTGCGTAGGAGACTCTGACCCAAGTATGGAGAGGATGTCTTCCCTCGAGTACCCTTGCACCTAACCATCACAAGGGGGCCCTACTTCTGCCACCGCCATCGTCGCGCTCACGGTGGCCCTAGCCAAGGAATCTGTCGGGAGGACTTCTAGAGGGGAAAGAGTGGAGCCAAAGTTGGTCGTGGTTCCTGACCTCACTGCTGAGAAGACGACCACTCCTCTCTTTCTCACACCTATCGCAAGGTTGCCTGTCACTAAAATTTAGATGGTCGTGGAGGCGAGGACCGAGGGAGAGAATCCTTGTAGCCCCAATGAGAGAGGGGGGCCAAAAAGTCCTGGTGAGGAACTTTCTTCCACCACCAAGGGCCACCTTCTCTCCCAGCTCTCCATCAACTCTGCAGAGAGGGTTGCGAGCGAAGCTAAAGATGTGGAGGCGGCTACCTGGTGATCCCTCGAAGAGATCCCAATGGAGGCCATTCCTCGATCTGAGGTGGGAATAGCTCAAGTAGAGTCCCTTGAATGGGTGACCAAGTCTTTGATGGACTTCTTCTTCAAGGTCTCATGCACTAGTTTATTCTTTTATGCCATCTTATCGATTAGGAATCCTATACTGACTATTCTCGAGTTTGTTTTTGTTGGCGACAAGGCGCACTCGACTGGCCGCTTTCATTGTGGATGGCTAGGAAGCAGTTGAAAGGGAGAATTAGGCCCTTCGCTCACTGGCACGACAAGCCCTCCAGTGTGCTCGGGGGGAGAGGGAGGAGAAGGAGCGTCTGGAGACGGAGCTAGTGAAAGCCCAGCTTGCTCACGAAAAGAGCCAGGAGCAGGCCTAGTTGCCTCGCAATGATGTTTTGACCAAGTTGGCAGTGAGGATCTCGGTCAAGGAATCAATTGATAAAATGATTGTGAAGGTGGCAGTTCTTGAGAAGTCACTAAGCCAGTTGTAGCAGGAGAATGCTGACTTGAGGGGCCATTAAGATTCTGAGGCTCAGCGGATTGAGCAATTGGACAAAGATTGCTAATCCCTTTCTAAAGCCTTGAAAGGACGAGAAGATTCTTTGGCTGTTGCCCAGGATTCTGTCAACCAAGAGAAGAGGAGGGCTGACCAAACCATCTAAAGAGTTAGAGGGAGCTGAGAAAAGGCTAGCTACCCAGAGGTTGGTCATTGAAGATCTGCAGAGCGACCTGTCTCAAGTTTAGGAGGTTGCTCCCTGCTTAGAGGGGCAGTTGAGGTCGGCTATTTTCGTCCACGACCAGACTTGGTCATACGAATACATTGAAGGCCTCAAGAGGATGCGGGACCACATTCTGGTGAACCCTCAGGCAGACTAAAATGCCCTCGAGGCACCCCTAAGAGCCCTTGACCCCCACAACCTCCCCCAAGACCGTGACGCCCTCAAGCACGGCTACACCCTGGGTAGAGACATGATTCCTAATGCCTTACGTCCTGACTCTAATGACCCTGGTCCATATCCTAATCCCCTGAGCCAGACCCCAAAGCATCTGAGCTAGATCCTGACACTCTTGCGCCTTAGTTTTTGTTTATGTTTCTCTATTTGTAAATTTATGTACATCATTTCCTTTCTTTGTAAGGACTTATGAACAAGTATCTTTAGACATCAATAAAATTGTCTTTTCCCATACTGTTATTTTTCCTCCGCTTTTTCTTTTGTCGACCTCGCGGACCTGATCCGAGGGATAAGTCAAATCCGTGGAGACATGATACTTGTTTCCCCGATCTTCTCGCTGATGTCATAACTTGAGGCAAGTCTACGAAGACACGGTATTTGGCTCCCCTAACCTTCTCGTCGGCCTCATAGACTGAAACAAGGGACTAGGCAAGTCCACGAAGACACGGTACTTGGGTCCCCTGTTTTGCTCATGGACCTCATGGACTGAGGCAAGGGATGAGGCAAGTCCATAGAGACGCAGTACTTGACTCACCTATATCATGGCTGTTTGGAGGGTTTGGAGAGAAGGATAGTGATAGGAACCAAGGTGAGCCTAGTTTTAAAGATCCTTTGCAAGTTCAAGATGGGCCCATTACAAAGTCAAGAGCCAAGAAGATCAAGTAGGAAATGCAATGATTGATGCAATCCACTAGGGATGAGTTTAGCAAAAACCCAATATTCAAGATGGGCTTCAAGGATGAAGATCCAGTTTTGATTAATTTGATAAGTTATGGAAGAGGGCAACAACATGACTTACAGACTATGGGCACTTGAAGGCTTTCAACTTGTTTATTTCATTTAAATGACTCATTTTATTAGTTTAGAATAATTGGGTTTATTATGGGAATGACTAAATGGGTGCCTATGCAAGGGCATGTTAGAAAAATTATTATTTTATTGAACTAGGGTTACGGTTTTACTGCAGTGAGTACTGTAGCTGCACTGTAGATGCAGCACTATTCACACGATGGGCATTTTATTGAGCTAGGGTTAGGGTTTTATTGTAGCGAGTACTATAGCCACACTGTAGATTCGGCACTACTAACACAAGGGGCATTTTTGGAAGATGGGGATTTATTTTTGCTAGGGTTTTAATTAGGTTTTGCTTTAAATACTCTTTGTAGCCTCATTTTAATAACTTTATGAAATTTGATGAATTTATTCATTGTGAGTTGAGTTTATCTCCTCTTGTTCTTGATTAAACTTTTAAACTTATCAAAGGTAAATCACAACCTTTGTGGCGTTCCTCCTTATAATCTAGGTTCTTGAGATAGGTTCTTCAACAGGTCTAGATTTTAATATAATCTAGGTTCTTGAAACGAGTTCTCATCGGGTTTAGGTTCTCCATCCATTGATTTAATTTTGGCTTTCTTGGGTGAGTTTTCAAATTGACTGTAGGTTCAAGGGATTCCATTCTTACAGGTTCATATCATTTAGTATTCAGAACTCGGTTTCCAATCAGGTCATATTCTATCTTTTAATTCTTGAATCTTTAAATTTAATTCTAGGGCTTCATTGTTCTTGGGTTGCANACAGAGCAAGGCCCGACTGCCCATTGCACCAGGAATAATTTTTACCTTTTGATTTCATTTCAACCAAACCACCCTGATGGATCCAATTGTTGAAGTCCTCCATAGCGGCATTAGGACGGGGACAACCACCCTTTCTCTCAGAATTATTACGGATGATATTAAAATCACCAGCAATTAAACAAGGTTCCGAACCCAGAGACTGAGAACTGAGATCCTCCCACAAAACTTTCCTCTCATACATGATGTACTTAGCATAAACAATATTGCACAAGAATTGATAAGATCCCGTACTAACACGAAGAGAAATAAACTGCTGAATACATAGTTATAACAAACTGAAAGAAAAAAACATTTGTTGATTGAGTTTTATCATCAAAGGGGCTGAATACATTGTTTTAGTTGGTATCTTGTTTATAATTATTCTTTCCCTCGTATAAATTCCTTGATTCTCATGTCATTTTATTCATTCCTTGTTTCTTGTTCTTGTTTCTTGGATCTCTATTACTGGTTGGAATAAAACAATGTTGTATTGTCTTGATTTAGCTTAACTAGTTCTTAAAGAACTTGAGCGGGAAAACTCTTGAGGTAAAAGGCAAGAGAGTGTGAGACTATTATCGGAAGAAAGTCAATTAAGAGTGAAACACAAGTGGAGTGCCATTATTTGAGTGTAAACACGTATGGGAGTGTGAGATTTTTTTTTTTTTAGCACTAACATTCTTTCGTGCAGCACCTTACAATGTCTCACCGAAGTAGCTCATCATCAAGGGGGAGAGCAGATAACTCGTCCTTTGTGTTGCAAGATATGCAACAACAGTTTGAGCGGTTGAACTTTGTGTTGGGTGAAGTGAGGGATAGGATGGATCATTAAGAAGTAGCGATTAAAAATCTGCAAGGTGTGAGAGATAGGAGGCGATGTGAGCATAGAGTTGAAATCGAGTATGAGAATGAAGGAGATGGTGAGGATGAGGAAGACTTAGCATCTGAAGTTGGGTCAGGTAGACATAGAAGAGTTAGGCGTGAAAGAGGACTTGAGAGGAATCTAAGGGGTTGGGATGGTATAGATAGAGACATTGGGAGCATCAAATTGAAAATACCATATTTTCAAGGTAGAATTGACCCTGAGATTTATCTAGAGTGGGAGAGAAAAATAGACTTGGTGTATGATTGCCATAATTACACTAAGGAGAAGAAAGTGAAGTGGGCAGTAATTGAGTTCACTGATTATGCTCTTATTTGGTGGGATCAATTAGTGACCAATAAGAGAAGGAATTATGAGAGGCCTATAGAAACATGGAGAGAATTGAAAGTTATCATGAGGCGGAGATTTGTACCTAGCCACTACTATAGAGACCTCTACCAAAAACTACAAAATTTTACACAAGGGTCTAGGAGTGTAGAGGATTACCATAAAAAGATGGAAGTGGCTATGATTCGGGCTAATGTAGTGGAGGATCGGCAGGCCACGATGATAAGATTTTTTAGTGGGTTGAATAGGGAGATAGCCAATGTAGTTGAGTTGCAACATTATGGGGAGGTAGAGGACATGGTGCACATGGCTATGAAGGTGGAGAGGCAGTTAAAAAGAAAGGGTACATCAAGGTATACTTCGGTTTCCAGTACTACATAGAAGCCAAAGTGAGACAAAAATGTTCAAGTTGTAACAAAGAGAAAGACCGAACCACCTAAGGGAAAAAATGAGGGTGAGGCTGAAACTTCAAGAAAAAAAGAAAATGAGTTGAAAAATAATTATGAGGCCAAGAGTTCAAAAAAATAGGAGAGTGAAAGGAAAAAAAGAGTAAGAGAAAAAAAGAGAATGGGACCGAAACATCAAGAGAATGAGAGAGTCAGAAAGAAAATAGAGAGGTGGTTGAGAGTCAAGAAAAAAGAGTGGAGCCACGAGAGGAAAAAGAAAGAGAGATTGCAGAGAGAAACAAAAAGACAAAACTAAGTTTTTATGCTAAGGCAAGCTTTTATACTAAAGAATTTAATGACTATTTGTCCAGTGTTGTTGTTTCTTTGTTGCAGGGATATGAGGTCATGATTCCCAACAGTGTGTTTAGTGGATTGCCACCTATTAGAGAGATAGAGCATTATATTGATTTTGTGCGAAGTGCGACAATTCCTACTCGAGCTTTCTTTGAAGAACATGAGTCCTTGACACACTTGAAGTGACAAGGTAAGTTGTTGACTAAAATGCATGCTAAGTGGGAAGACTATATTGAGACTTTTCCTCATGTAATCAAATACACACATGGTGAGGAAAATTTTGTAATAGATGCTTTAGTAAGAAGGTATGTCCTCGTCTTCATTTTAAATGCAAAATTATTAAGACTTGAATATGATAAGAAATTGTATGTTAATGATGATGGTTTGGCTAGTGTGTATCGAGTACATGAGAAACCATTGTTTGGTAAGTTCTATAAACTTGATTGGTATTTGTTTAGAGATAATGGACTTTGTGTGCCTACTAGTTTTATACGTAGGTTGCTTGTGTATGATAGACATTGTGGTTTGTTTGGTAACTTTGGTTTAAGGAAGACTTTTGATGTGTTGCATGAACATTTGTGGAAATATATTTTGTCATTCATTGACGTGTTGTATGAATGTTTGTAAAAGTATTATTTGTCATTCATTAACGTGTTGCATGAACGTTTGTGGGAGTATTGCTTGCCATTCATTGAGTTTGCATATAATTGGAGTGGTCTTTTTGGTGTAAGAAAAGTTTTAGGTGTGTTTCACAAATGTTTGTGTGATTATCATTTGCCATTCATTAAATTATTACATGAAGGTTTACGGGAGTACCATTTTCCCTTATTAGAGAGTGCATATAACAAAACCTTGCATACTACTATTTCGTATTCTCCGTTTGAAATTGTTTATGGTTTTAATCCACTTGCTCCTTTAGCTTTGATGGTCTTGCTTGTTGATGACAGGAGTAGCTTGGATGGACCTTTTCAAATTCTTGAGAAAACTAATGAAAATGCAATAAAGTGGATTTTCAAGGTAAGTATCATGTTTCTGCTATTTTCAATATTACTAACCTTTTTCTTTTTGTTGCAGGTGGAGATTCGAGGTCGAATCCTTTTGAGAAGAGGGAGAATGATAGGAACCAAGGTGAGCCTAGTCTTAAAAATCCTTTGCAAGTTCCAGATGGGCCAATTACAAAGTCAAGAGCCAAGACGATCAAGGAGACAATGCAAGGATTGATGCAATCCACTTGGGACGAATTTAGCAAGAGCTCAACATTCAAGATGAGCTTGAAGGATGAAGATCCAGTTTTGATTCATTTGATAAACTATGGAAGAGGGCAACAACATGACTTACAGGCTCTGGGCACTTGAAGGCTTTCAACTTGTTTAATTTATTTAAAGGACTTATTTTATTAGTTTAGAATAATTGGGTTTAATATGGGAAGGACTAAAGGGGGGCCTATGTAAGTATATGTTGGGAAAGTTATTATTTTATTGAACTAGGGTTAGGGTTTTACTGTAGTGAGTACTGTAGCTACACTATAGATGCAACACTATTCACACAATTGCCATTTTATTGAGCTAGGGTTAGGATTTTACTGTAGTGAGTACTGTAACCGCACTATAGATGCGGCACTATTGACACAATGGGCATTTTTGGAAGATGGAGATTTATTTTGGCTAGGGTGTTAATTAGGTTTTTCTTTAAATACTCTTCGTAGCCTCATTTTAAGAAGTTTATGAAATTTGAAGAATTTATTCATTGTGAGTTAAGTTTATCTCATCTTGTTCTGGATTGAACTTTTGAACTTATCAAAGGTAAATCACAACATTTTTGGCGTTCCTCCTTGTAATCTGGGTTCTTGAGACAAGTCCTTCAACGGGTTTAGATTTTAATATAATCTAGGTTCTTGAAACGAGTTCTCATCTGGTCTAGGTTCTCTATCCATTGACTTGATTTTAGCTTTCTTGGTTGAGTTTTCAAATTGACTGTGGGTTCAAGTGATTCCATTCCTACGGATTCATATCAGAGAGACCACGTGCTCTGGGATCCCCGAAGTAATTAGTGGCTACTGAAGGGGCAACTCCCTGGTGACCCAGTGGTGTTGAGGCGTGGTGTCCTGGTAGGGAAAGAGCTCATCCCGAGCACCCTCTCAGAGAACCCCGCCAGTGATAACCCCCTAGCTGAACATTTCCCTTCTTGTATCGATGTATTTCTCTTCCTTCTGTTTGTAATGTACTTTGCAACATTGTTAATGGAGTTCCTAGTACAAGTTTTTCTCTTTTCTTGGGTTCTTCTGTCTCTTCTTTGCTCTTAACTTTTCATTCGCACACTTCGGGGAGCGCACCGAGTAAGAAGTGTAGGGGTGATGTCGCTCATGTGATGAACAACAGCAAGTAATATTTGTCTATTGTTACAGTCATAAACATGGGTAGTGGAGAAAATGGGCCCATATTCAACTGGGAGAAAGGCTGGGATGCCTTAGGCTAAGCCCTCTCTTTGGTCTCCCAAGGGGGCATGACTTGCTGCATAGTTGTGGAGTTGTCTCACTCTAGCTTCTCATTAGGTGGAGAGGAGTTCGGCAAGGATTCTGAGGCGCTGCTCATTAGTTGAGAAAACACTCCGCTTTTCGCCGTGACAGGGATAGGGTAAGTTGTCAAGTAGCCAAGAGGCTAGACCCTCTCTCCTATGTGAGGGAGGTTGGGCCGCCTGCCCACCTAGTGATCCTCACGAGGAGGTAAGTTTCTAGGTAGTTTGGGACTGCTCCTACTCCCACCCGTTGACATCACAGGGAAGGTAAGTGTTAGGTCATAGTGGTGCTAATCCCACTCTTCATTATGGCAGAGATCAGGCAACCGAGGGGTTGGACCCATTCTTCATCGCTGGAGGGACAAGATGGCCTTAAGGTGCATCTCGCCCTTTACCTCCTGCGAGGAGGTAAGTTAACCACTCCCGCCTGTTGATGCTCACGAGGATGGTGAATGTCAGGTAGCCGAGGGCTGGCCCACTCTCGACCGCAAGAGGGATAAAGCAGCCTTAGGCGTAATTCGTCCCTTTGGTGACTCACAATGAGGTAAGTAGTCGTCGATAGAGATTACGTTGATGGAGATTATGTTGATGGTGATTACGTTGATGGAGATTACGTTAATGGCGTAAGGAGTTGAGATAGGCGAGACTTATTTTATCCCTGAAAAGCCACATTTTCATTAATATAATTTACACTACCGACATGGAAATATAATTTACATGTTAGAGTTCTTTCGCAATAACACTTTCGTAGGTACTCGACATCCTAGGGGTGTGGACCATATGCACCTTGTCATCCCTTGGCTTCAATTCTTGCACATAACATTCCTGCATCAGGATCTGTTCTCCTTACATTTCTCCCACGCCATGAGGGGTCAGGATCTTCATCTTCAATTGGTAGGTCGAAGTTACCGCCCTTAGACTGTTGAAGGTGGGTCTACTGATTATAGCATTGTACAATGAAGGAGCCTTTACCACCAAGAAGTCGACCATGATAGAGGTCGTTGAGAGGGCGCTGTCTGCCAAGACAGACAGTGTGATGGTTTCAACCGGCTAGACCATGACCCTAGAGAAACCTTTGAGTGGCATGGGAGCCGGTTGGATTCGTGCGGTTTCTATCCCCATCTGGGTAAAGGCTTCCTAGAATAGGACGTCTGCAAAACTACTGTTGTCAATAAGGATCCTCTTAGTGGTGAAGTTGGTAACCAACATAGTCACTACGTGTCGTTGTAAGGGCATCCTCGTCATCCTCTCCAAAGGAAATGATGGGGTTCGGTTCGTTTCTCCTATACTTGGTGGTGCGGCACTCCGCCGAATACACTTCTTGGTATCTCGCTCACCTGGCATGCGCCTTCTGACCGAATGAGGTTGCACCCCTGCTAGCGAATCCCCCCGCGATGGGTCTAATTTCCCCTAGCAGCGCCCCCTCTTGATGTGGTGCGTGGGGGCGATCGTGCTGGGGTCCCTGCACAGCTACCTTTTGCCTCAGGCTCCCTTCCCTCCCTAGCTTTCTGACTCTCTCTGCACTTCTTTCCCGCGATCTCCTCCTCCACTCCTGCTCTGGCCTTCAGGCGAGAGGGTACCAAGGTCTCGGCTGCCCAGCTTGCTCTCGTTTCTCTTTCAAGGAAAGGTAATCTTCAGTGTTATGGATGTTGGAAAAATGGTAGGTGCAATAGCGACGGCTAGTGCTCTTGTTGTCATCTTCTTGGGTGGGTTGACGGTCAAATCAAAGCCCCAAGCCCTTTGTAGGGGCTTATTCTCTCCTTCAATCACGTGGCCTTTTCTCCGGCTTCTCACAAGCCTTGCCTCCAGTTGGTGCTTTCCCTTTCTTTCCTACTTGTTCTGGTTATTTCCTCCTCGGCTCGATCAAGGCCCAAAGTTTGTCATATGCATTAATAAAGTTGTCGACTTGATCCATGAATTCTAGCAGCGTGGTGGGAGTTCTCCTTGCCAACTCTACCATGAACTGGGATCGAGGCCACACTCCTCTTAAAAGCACCGCCAAAGTTATCTTCTCATATTGGTCATCTGTAGTCATTTGTTCTTTGTTGAACCTGGATAGGTATATCTTCAGACTTTCGTCTTCCCCCTGCTTGATGTTGAGGAGGTATGTCGTACGGCATCTTCTTCTCCGACTCACCATAAAGTGTGTGAGGAACAAGTGGGCCAACTCTCCAAAGCCGTCTATGGATCCGAGTGCCAAAGACCCAAACCATACTCTTGTCGGCCTCCTCAAGGTCAACAAAAAAGCTCTACAAGCCATTTCTCCCAGGAAACCATGCAGGGTCTTATGGGCTCTAAAGGCTTCTAGGTGTTCAAGGGGGTCTCTAGCCCCATCATATATGTCCATGAGGGGAACCTGGAACTTCGGTGGTAGGGGCACAGCCATCACCTCCTCATTGTAGGGTAGGCCCATACTGGTGAGCAATTGGTCTAGTGATGACGATGTGCCCATCTATCTCCCTATTTCTTTGTATTTCCCTTTGACGTTACGCAACTCGTCCTGTATGTTTTTCTTTCTTTCACCATGTCACCTCCTCCTCCTACGTTTTTGGATCCTACGTGCTCATTATTACTTGGTTCTGCTTCATTTTCTGGCTCATTGGTGGCTACTCTGAGCGTCTTGTTCTTTTTTCGGAGGGTCACCACCTCGGTAGTTAGCTTTCCTACCAGTTGTTCCATCGCGGAGAGTCTTGCTTCCATGTTTGTTGACATTGCTTCTTCTTGTCCCCGAGTTGTCTGACAACGTGTTGTCACAGGCATACGAAGAACACAGGAAGTCTATAGAGATCTCACAAATGGCGCTACTATTAACGTCGTATTTCGTATGCCTTTGGGTTGGGTTCCAGCAACTTGGGTCTTGAGTCTTTCACTTGCAAACATGGAGAAAACCCGCAGAGTGAGGGGGCCTTGGTGGTGGCCGGGGAGTTCTCGATACTAAAGTTAGTATATCTTTTTAGTAGTTCGTACGTAAACCTAGAGGAATCAAATAGTTTTCTTTGTATCTAGGGGTCGGCTTTTATACTAGATATTTGGGTGAGGACAACTCACACCTGGCTTTGGGGAGCCAATGTCCCTTTCACTATTCACTTAGTCAAAATCCTTTAATACAACGTAGCTCCCTAGCTCATTTTACCCAACATGCGTTTCCTATTAAGCTCCTACATACCTGATGTCAAGAGATCAAAGGTCCTCCACATTTCTAGTCCACCTACCTGGCAAAGTTCCCAAGTGTAGGGTGTCGTCAGGGCTGTATGTCTCATCTGCCCCTACCGTCTGCTTTCTCACGCATGGGTTGCTTCATGGGTGGGTTTTGTCCATGGGCCGAGTACTCTATTGAGGCCCACAGACTTCTTATGATCCATCGTGGGCTTGCTTGAAGGGTCGATTGGAAAAAAAAACCCCTTACATTAGCTATTATGCCAAGTGGCATTACCAGGTGTTATGTCATGTCATGTCAGCATATTTTATTATTTAACAACAGAATTTATAATAAAATGACTTATTTGATCAGTCTTAGAAGTGCATTGAATAAAAGTTGAGTTTAGAAGTCCAGTGAGTAATTGAACTATAAGGCAAGTCACATCGATCGAAAAAGTATTTAAGAAATACTAATTTATAATTTTAGAGCGTACAAATTTCACACATTTCTTTTAAAAAAATATGAGAGATTTGAAATTCACGTAAAGAAACTAAAATTTTAAAATAGAATGTTCAAAATTTATACAGTCTATAGTTGAGAAATGATTTGTACAAGCTCTAAATAGACAGTCACATACAAGTCCTTGTAAAAAAGTAGACCACACCTTAAAAATGTGTAAGAAAAACTATTCTTTATTAGTGGGATCTATTTTTTTACAAAAGGCTTGTATGAAACTTGTCTATTTGAGATTTGTATCTAGCATTACTCAATTCTTTAAATAATAATATAACTGCAATACAACGTTTACCCAACTATCGATTAATAATCAAACTATATTAAGATATATGAATTTATTTTATCAAATTAATAATATTTTAATTGATAATCGTAAAAGTTGTATTGTAATTGTCTACTTGTCATTTTTCGAAAATCTCAAGATTTATTATGGAAGAAACTAAAAAGAACCCCAACTGCAAAAGAAATTTTTTTTTTTTTTTTTTAAATTGTGTCCTCACATACCCCTCAGATAAATGTATGTATCATCAATGGGATCCAGTTAAACATGATACATGGTCATAGAAAAGTGGATGGCACTAGAAAAAGTACTTGTGGAAGTGGAGTGGGCAAGGAAATGAGAAAAGGAAGTGCCGCAAATGGGAGATAGAGCACTATAGTGCTTACCTTGGCAGCAAAGAAAGAAAATAAAATGGGTCTTTTATCTTCCAACCCAAGCAAAATTAAGTAATATATACCCAATAGGAGAGGAAAAAAGATTAAAAACCCAAAACAAAAAGGGACAGGGCGCCGCCCGGTGGAGACCCACCACTCGGCTAATGTGCGGAGCAGTGTTGTGCACTCTGCTAACAGCCTCTGGCCCTCTAATGTTCATACTTTTACGAAAAATGATAAATACAAGTTACTTTTCATTACATATTATATAATTATATTTTAAAATAAAAGATAATTTAATTTAAAATATATATTATAAAATATATTATGAAATGTATTACATGGATATGATAACTCTACTTTTATTCCCCTCCCCCAATGCCAGGAAATAATCAATGCATTTGAATTTTGAAAGTGGACAGCAATGATTATTGATTGGGTTTGATTTGTTGATCTTTCATATCTTAGGCACACCGTAAATGGACAGTAGTATTGGTCTGTCCGGAACTTGACACTACAGTTTGTATAACATTATTTTTTGAATCTCCTGTAGGCTTAATTTATCAAAGTCAGACATACATAAATGTTTTTTATATATCGCAATAATGAGCTTTGCATGATTGTACCTTTATTCTTCTTATATTATTAAGAATAATGATATTAATTGTATTGTTTTATTGAATTTTCTAATCTTACACTTTTTGCAAAAATATGGATAATTCATATTTTATTCTCCAATTAATGGATGTTTTATACTTTACATTTCGAACATATTACACTGTAGTATTTTGAGATGAGATAAAAAAAATTTATTTTAGATGAAAGTTTAAAATATTATTTTTTAATATTATTATTGTTTTAGAATATGAAAAAGTTGAATTGAGATTTGAAAAAGTTGAATTATTTATTATATTTTATATGAAATTTTGAAAAAATTGTAATAATTAGATGAGATAAGATCAAAATTTTGTATCTCATCTCACTTGCCAAATCTGTCCACATTTGGATAGTGAGATGATAATTTTTTGTTTTAAATGAAAGTTTAAAATATTGTTTTTTAATTTTATTATTGTTTTGTGATTTGAAAAAATTGGATTAGAATTTGAAAAAATTAAATTATTTACTATATTTTATATATAAATTTAAAAAAATCGTAATAATAAGATGATAATTGTCAAATATAGGCGAATTGTCAAAATTCTAATATTAATAAATAATTCAAATTTTTCAAATCTTAAAATAAAAATTATATTAAAAAATTATATTATAATAATATTTTATTTAACTTTCATCTCATCTCAACTTAACTTATCTAAACCCGTAACCAAACAAGGTTTTAAAGTATCGGAGCTATTTCCAAGCAGATCTAGATCGTTGGCAGCTTCATTAATGTTCTCTGTTTCCATGTAGCCACAACTCAAAACCGACGTGCAGTAATTAGCATTCGGAAAGTGTCTCAACATTGCAAAGGGTAGAACTCTGTTTACTTAAAAAGTGGAAAGTATACCTTTTTCATAAAAATAATAGAATTTGACCGAATCTTTAGAGGTGCGCATATGAACGATGGGAAATGTCACCTAAATTCAGGAAAAAAAAAAAAAACTAATACAAGTTTCCTACAGGAAATAGGGATGGTCCGTCAACCGGAAATGAGTGAGTGGTCAATCAGCTATTGGAAGATAAGGTTACTTTAGGAAATAGAGAAGGTAGGAAAGGTCATCCCCAGCGTGTGGGCGCTCGAGTGGGTAGCTGTTCCCTGGGTTCGGACAAGAGACCCCATGTCACTTGGCGAAGACAATGAGCATAACACCAACTTGTTTAAAAAAAGATTATTGTGTATTATTATTCATTTATAATTCCCATTCCTTTGTTTCTCATCATCATTTTTGTCCGACTTGGCATGCGATCTGTACATAATATAATACACAGAATAATGCTACGCCCACCACTCTTATTGTCCCGCTCCCACTTCCCGTTATACGTGGCTATCCACGTTGTATGCTTTTGGAATAAAAAAATAATGCTACAGTTATCCGTATTGTGCCTCCATTTTGTCGTCTTCAAGTTTCGTCACAAAGCCAGAAAAACCCATTTCGAAACCCAGTTCAACCTCGCGTATTGTCCCTCCATTTNCGGGAAAACTAGCATTTTCCAAAAAAAAAAATAATGCTACAGTTATCCGTATTGTGCCTCCATTTTGTCATCTTCAAGTTTCGTCAAAAAGTCAAAAAAACCCATTTCGAAACCCATTTCAACCTCGCGTATTGTCCCTCCATTTCGTCGTCTTCAAACTTCGTAAAAACGCAGGAGAAACCCATTTCGACTACAATAATTGGCATTGTCATTGTTGGGATTCTGAATGCAAGACTGATAGAGATGGCTATTGCTTGTATTCAGTTGACAGAAAATTGGCTTTGGTCTGATACAAGCTTTATACACTCGGCAGAAAATGGAGGGCTAGTCTTATCCACTGAAATTCTTCTACGCTATTGTAGAGAAAAGAATATAACTGGGTATGTATCCAACAGAGGTATTGGTTTGTATATGCTATATTATTAAGATGAATTTTTTATTTAGTGTTTCCTTTCATTTTTCCATAGGTTTAATATACCCAAGATGTTCATTTTATGGGAGAAACCGTTTCCACTCACAACAACTGGGAAAATAAAAAGAGACCAAGTTTAAAGAGAAGTTATGTCTCATCTGCATTTGAAGAGAAGTTATGTCTCATCTGCATTTGAAGAGAAGTTATGTCTCATCTGCAATCATTGCATAGCAATTTATGACCATTTGGCCTTATTTGATTGTTTAGAGCACCATATCCAAATGCTTAGGAGAGGATCTACCCTTGTTCTTCTTGGCCAATAACACATATATGTGGAAGAAGCAAGCCTTAGTCTGGGACAGCAAGTGTGGATTCTTCGGAGGAAATGNAAAAGAGACCAAGTTTAAAGAGAAGTTATGTCTCATCTGCATTTGAAGAGAAGTTATGTCTCATCTGCAATCATTGCATAGCAATTTATGACCATTTGGCCTTATTTGATTGTTTAGAGCACCACATCCAAATGCTTAGGAGAGGATCTACCCTTGTTCTTCTTGGCCAATAACACAACTATGTGGAAAAAGCAAGCCTTAGTCTGGGACAGCAAGTGTGGATTCTTCGGAGGAAATGAAGGCACATGCTTTCGTCGGGGTTGGGAATTTTCGAGTTCTATTTTGAAGAGGAAATAAGTAGCAAGGGAAGGGAGGATGTTGGGCGGGAGACGACTTGGTTTTTTTTCTTTTATACACGTGGCATGTCACGTATAGCGAGAAGAGAAAACGGTAGAGATGAGCGGTAACTGTAGCATAGGGGTGTGCAGAATTTCGAGAATTCCGACTCCGTCCGACCTTCACTCCGATGCCGACTCCGACGGAGTCGGAGTTGTCAGAATTCGGAGTCGGAATTCGGAGTAGCTCCGAATAATTATTCGGAGTCGGAGTCGGAGTCGGAGCTAGAAGGAGCTCCGACTCCGACTCCGAATTTTTTTTTAAACCCAGCTCCAAGCTGGGTTTAAAAAAAAAATTATTGAACGACACCGTTCCACTTAATATGGAACGGCGTCGTTCGAAAGTTCCTTCTTGAAGGGGCTTCTTCTTCACGAACGGTGTTCTTCGTTCCTCACTTCCTCTTCCTTTTCACTTCTTCTTCTTCCTTCTTCCTTCTTCACTTCTTCTTCCTCCTTCACTTCTCTCTCGCGTCTCCCGTCCCAGTGACTGAACCAGTGAACCCTCCGTCTCGCGTTCTTCAGAACACCGTTCGTCGTTGCTCCTCCCTGCCGCCGTCCCTCTGTTCAGCTTCCAGCCTTCCACCTACGGTGAGCCCTAAATTTATGAGCCCTAAATTTAATTCAAACACGTCTCTTATGAATTGGAGCCAG